>QNUK01000904.1:0-92500 GCA_013621035.1 Clarias magur | reverse complement strand
ATTACAGCTCTGCGTTTAATACCATCCTCCCCCACAAACTAGTGGACCTGGGAATTCCATATTCCATCTGCGTATGGATTAGGAGCTTTCTGTGTGATCGCAGTTAGAGGATGCGAGTGGGCCCACATACATCGCCAGCCATCAGCCTGAGCTAGGGTCACCACACAGTTGTTTTTTGAGCCCCCCTGCTCTACACCCTGTACACTGTATACCTGTCCAGCATAGTACCACCCTTGTCAAATTTGCAGATGACACAAGAATAGTAGGGCTCATCTTTGGGGGGGGACGAGTCTGCCTACAGGTATGAGGTGGAACGACTATCAACCTGGCGTGGAGAAAATAATCTGCTCCTCAACACCTCTAAGACCAAGGAGGTCATCATAGATTTTAGGAGGACAAAAATGGTGATTTCACCACTGTTCATCAGCGTGGACTGTGTAGAGATGGTTCTGAGGATCTGAGTTATCCTATATTCTATTCTAAGTAGCTCCTGTGTATTGTACAAAAATAGAAAAAGAGTCCACTAGATACCAATACTTACAATTATATACAATACTGTCAGTGTGTAGGTGAATTTATAAAATATCCATTGTATTATATATTGTGTATTGTGTGTGTGTGGGGCCTCAACGGTTACAATGAGTCAATCCAGGAGCTCAATGACAGAAAATGTCCTGAAAAGCTGTCTTGATGGAGAATGATTCTATGCCATTAAAAGACAAACATTTCCAACTAGAATTTAACTCAAAATATTTGAATCAGTAATTGAACACATCGCCCTCAACAAAAATCCTCAACAAAACAGGGTTCACAGTCCAAGAAAGTAAAAAACTTTGACAGAATGATTCCCACTGCACACTTTGTTTGCATTCTAAGTAAACATCTGCGTCCGTATATGTGTGTTAGTCGTCCTACACAACATGGGCGTCGCTAGACCATTTTTAGGGGGTTTAGCCCCCCCCTAGAAATTCTCCATATACTTTAAAGAAATTTGTGATTTAAATTTCAATATGAAAATAGTGGCAGACTTCGGCTCCTCCCCGTCTTTCAGCTCTGTCTTCAATTCACCATCACAGAGCGTTTGTTATATCTGCATCAGTACAGTCCTTTCTCATAAATACAGTTTACAAAATATTATGGGGGATTAATCAGGTTACTGATAAGTTCTTTTTTCCTCTAGCGAAAATGAAGGTCTTAACACATACAGTATGAACCTATAGTCTACAGTCATGTTGTTGCTGTTTTAATTGGAAAAACTTAACTGTCTATATCATTCCAACAACAAAAAAAAAAAAAAAGGAATGATATAAAGAAAATGCTACTATTAATTACATTAAAACAATGTTTGTCTATATTAATGAATTTGAATAAAAAGCCTAGTAGCTAAGAAATTTTAATGGGTTGAATGTAGAACCTACTGTCTTATTCATGAATCTAAAACACTAAATGAAACTAGAAGATGATATTGATGATTAATATTGTAATATTTAAATCTTTAATCATCATGATCACCTCATCAAACAGTCAGGCTTGTCATAAAACGGACATTTCAATGACATTAAAATCGCATGAAATGAGACATGGCCGTTCAGACTGAAGTCACATTGCAAAACATCGGATTTTATCTGATTTAGGAACACATATAAAAGTGGCCTGGGCCTGATTTGAAACAATCGGTCATAAGAAAATCAGATATGGGTCACATTTGGGGAAAAAAAAAAAAAAAAAACGGATTTGGGCCATTTCAGCCTGCTGTGTGAACTAAGCCTAAGTCAACATCAGTGCCTGCATCTATGTGTGTGTGCGCGAGTGAAAGTCGTCCTACACAATAACCCCGCCCCCTCTCCTGTCGCTGCTTCATACACACAGCCTGATTCTTTTCAAGGGTAAAGTGCAGGTTAATTGTTTTTATTTTTACTTTAAATTTTCTATTAATAATTTTATACAAATATTTTTGGGTTGTGGAACAAATCACTGGAGTTTCCTTTTTTATAGGGAAGACTTTATTTCACTCAGAGATTCCTTTCTCTTAGGTCCGGTTACGGGTTTTTGGTTGAGGGGCTCCCAGTAATATGTCGCCCATCCGCTCCTTTCTTCTTCCTTACTTTTTAGCGGTTGCCAGGCAACTTCTGGGTGCATTACTGCCACTCACTGGACTGCATCGTATCGCTCCCCTTTCTGGTCAAGATCAAATTTGGCACATTACTGCCATCTGCTGGACAAAATTGGTACCGCTAAAGGGTCGTAATTGTCAGCTAACATGAAGGTCAACTTACCGCAATGCCCATGTTATGCGCCCTCTTAGCTCTTCTATTCACATGGCTTGACTCTTCCTGCGGTCTTCACTCATCAAACTTGCGTTCAAATGCATCAAGGCACTGGATAGCCTCTTTGAGAAGAGCAGTGTGTGTAGCTTGCTCCTCCTTCAAACTCTCAAGCTGAAAAGACAAAGGCACACCATGGCCAATCCCCCCACCCGGCTATGATAAGAAGGACAGCACCTCTTTCTGCCAGTCATTAACATACAAAAGGCTTTTACACCTTACGGCCATCAGCTCTCACTGCTAGCTGTGAGGACTCCTAGAAAGTTTCACTGATACCTGTATACATCCACATACATGAGGTATCTGGTCGTTTCACAAAATTTCCTTTTGCATTCTACCTTTCCAAGCACTCTACCTAATACATCTGGCAAACTTAAAGTTTAGTGGGGATTTCCCATAATATATTTGTCCGGATACAGCTCTTTTCATGCAGTGTCGAGTTTTGCAAGATATCGCAAATTTTTGCCGATGCCTCATGAAATGTTAAGATCTCAAAAAAATAAAAATAAAATAAAATCATATCTAAACAAATTGAGTATAAGCCATTCTGTGAATAGCTCCATTTGAATAAATAATTGCTCATAAAAATGTAAAAAGTTGGATATTGTAATATACATTGTATATCCATATAGACAGATACAGTAGAATCACACTGTAGTAACATATTGTGTTTAAGTATTGTGATATAGCATTCTGTCAGATCACTCATCCCTACATTCCACTGTGCTGATCTTAAACTGCACTCACTTTAGACTCCTTTAAAGCTCCATGTTAACATTCATGATGGAAAAGAAACGCCTGCACACGGTAAAGCATTAGTCCACTTCTACATGTCAACATTTAGTTTTAAAAAGATTTTGTGTGTGTGTGTCTTGCTTTACAGATGTCTAGAACTAGAACTTTTTTTTTTTTTTTTTGCTAGAGCTACATCTTTCAGCTTACATTAAACATAAACTGTACAAGTAATAAATAAATGAATCATGCATTTTAAGAGGATTAAACATACCCATGGCAGGTTGTGTGAAAATCCACAGGATTCCAAAGATGACCTGTATTCTCATTTTATTCAGAGAAAAATTATCTCACTGTACTTGAGATCTTGGTCATGAGTGATAAAAAACGACCACAGCAAGATTAAACACTTGATTTTTTTTCTCACTAAAAACAGCATTACTTTGAAATAGAGGAAGTTCTTTGGTTATTGCTAAAACCTCTCATTTCCTGTATGTAATTAGACCAAAAAAAAAAAAAAAAGAGAGGGGTAGACAGCAATGAAAATTTTCTGGAGTCACCATGCGAGCTGTGTTCAGTGCATCAAAGAAAAATATTTCTTGATTATCCATAACATTGGAAAATGACCACCTCTCTGTTTATTATGTTTAAGTATTACAGTCTGCCTCAGCTTAAATTATATGTGTGGAGCTCAGCTGTCACGGCTGCTGTATGTGGGCTTTAGGTGAGGCATAATGGCAGACGTGATGGCGTTTTAAAGTCTTTAATAACGAAAATGGAAGCAGAACAACAATGTAACAAGTCTTCCAAAACAGAATAGAACAGGAACTTTCACCAGAACAGGAACCTTACTAAACAGGAGCTAACGTAACCGGCATGGCACAGAAAACACGGGTGATGCATAACTACTTAACCGTACAGGACAGGAGAAACCAGGACTGGAGAGAACAGGGGTTAAGTAAATCGGCATTACACAGGAGACTTGGTTAAACACAACACCATAACTAAACTCAACAGAACAGTGTAACATAACAGCCATTTAACTAAACAGATGCAAGACCCCGATGAACTGAACACATGATTATTTAGAATGAAACTAATGAGCTACCTCGGTTCAGGTGAGCGCTCCCATCACCTCACTGAGGTGCATACTGGGAAATGCATTTCAACAAAACAGAAAACACAAAAGCACACAACAAGGAGTCTCTGGGCGAATAGCACCCTCTAGGGGTTATCCCCGACATCATCACTTGTGCAATCTGTAGCACTGTAGTTTGTCTTTACTATGGAAATATTTTCTTGTGCATACTTGCGTAGACTTAATTAAGAGAAGATATAGTGCAAAATTCATTTTTCAGTGTTTAGACATTCAGATGGATCTCCAGTCTGCATGAACACACACAAACATGAAAATTCCTGCTGTTTGTCCTTTTAACATTTTTGCATCAGCTGGAATTTAAATATCAAATCAGACCCTCCAGGTAGTGGTTACCTCCTAATAACAATCCTAGCCTTCTTGAAACTGATCTTCTCAGTTACTAGACATTTACAGACTGTTGTGAAAAAAAAAAAAATCTACATGAGAGTAAACATGGCCTGTCGCAACTGTTTTGAGAAGTTAATTTAAAAATGAACTTATTTTTTCTTAAAACAGTAATTTTTCTCAGATTTGCTTTAGGAGTGTCAAGAATGGACAGGATTAGGGATAAGTATATGGGAGGGACAGTGCAGGTAGGACGATTTGGGGACAAATTTAAGAGGCCAGATTAAGATGTTTTGAACATGTGCATGAGTGGTATATTGCGAAAGGAGAATGTTATAGATGGAGCTTCCGAGACAGGAGGAAGAAGAGGAAGGCCCTAGAGGAGGTTTATGTATGTAATCAAGGAGGACTTGCAGGAGGTTGGAGTGACAAGGGAAGATAGGTTAGATGGAGACAAAGTCCGCTCTGGTGATGCAGACGAAAGTAGCCGAAAGAAGAAGAGGAAACCTTTTATATATTTTCTATTGTGAATAAAATATGGGTTTATGAGATTTGCAAATCATTACATTCTGTAATGTAGCTTTTTCACAGTATTGTCATTATCATTTTTCAGATTGGGGTTGTGCATCACTAAATAGTGAGGTTATCATATGAATGAATGGTATCAAAAACATAAAATAGCACTGACCTACATGTCTTTTCCATATTTTGGCTCTGGAAGAGTCATGTGGTCTCAATTTCATTTTCTTCTACATATTTTTATTTCCCTCATGTTCCAGTATTTTTCCATTTCCGCATTTTTCATCTCAATGTTACATAACTGTTTTTGTTTTTAACACATTTCTTCCCACCCATATCTGTTTTGGCTCAGTGGTGGTTAAATGATGGGACTAAGTAACATGTTTGCCGGTACCAGCACATATTGAAGTAAAATAAAATGAAGTAGCAAATGAGGTTGCAAGAAAAAAATTAACCCTTCTTTCCTCTTCTCTCCTTATCCGTCCGCGTGCATCCGTCTCCAGCACCGCCCCTATTGCTCTGCGTTGTGTTATATTTGTGTGCATGTGCGATGGTGGAGAAATACGAACACGGGGGGAGAAGGCGAACCGTTCGTGGATCGTGGCTTGACCCGTTTATTTCACCAAACACGACCTACAGCATTGACAACATTAACTCAATATGGTTTTCCTCTCATTTCAATGTACGCACAATTTAATAGCATTCTTTTGCTGATAGCATTAATCCTACATCCCTCTGCATCAGTAACAAATTGTTAATCATGTTTAAATAAAAGAACAAAACACATTATTCATCTCATTTCGTTTGCTTTTCACTATTTACGAAACACGAACACATAACACTAAATTGAACTTTAGTGTAAATACAACAAAAGTATTTTACATTTAACTTCCCGCTGCCCTCAACATGACTTACCTACAGCATTGACAACATTAACTGAAGCCAAAATGGCGATCTACAGGTACATGAGTACTACAGCAAGTCAAGAGGCTCAAACTCTACAAATAAAGTGTATCTGGTGTAGAGAAACGCTTATAGTGACAGTTAGTGGGCAACTCAGTTCACTGCCCTACAAAAGCAAAAAATAAATAAATTAATTAAAATAAAATAAAAGAGGTGGCACGGTGATGCCAGGGTCTGGGTTCGATCCCCGGCCAGGCTCGATTCCCGTCTCTGTGTGCATGGAGTTCGCATGTTCTCCCCGTGCTTGGTGGGTTTCCTCTGGGTTCTCCGGTTTCCTCCCACAGTCCTCCCAAATTGCCCGTGGTGTGTGAATGAGTGAGTGAGTGTGTGTGTCTGTGCCCTGCGATGGATTGGCACCCTGTCCAGGGTGTACCCTGCTATGCTAAGTCTCCTGGGATAGGCTCCAGGCCCCCCGTGACCCTGAATACAGGATTAAGTGGTATAGATGATGAGTGTGTTAGTGAGTGAGTAAAATAAAAGGTAACGTGGGAGTAAACTTTAGCAGAAATATTAATCAGAGGCTGAACTAAAGATGGCAGAAGCAATGACAGGAAGAAAGAGAAGTATAATAGCTTACCACATTCAAAGGAAGGTGAAATATACAGGAAGAAACAAGAGACATAGATATGGACAAAACAGACTAAACACTACATTGTTTAAAATAGAGAAATACAATACAGACTAATGCAACTATTTGGGGAAAAGCATTAGAGACAATACAGCATGTCATGGTAATGTACACTGTGTCAGGGTTGCCCCCTAGTGGGACATTACTGTCCTTACTGTCTGTTCTTTTTGAATTCTTTTTGAAATGTCCAAAACTTCGGTTGGGTCTTGCATATGTTTGCCAGCTGGTTGTTTATGTTCATGGTTTGTTTTGTATTGATTAGTAAAAGATCTAAATCTGGACTTATGCCATGCCTGCAACTCTCAGTTCACGATACATCAGAAATACAAAGCAGAAATGAAGAATCTGATTCACAACCTAACAAGCATTGAAATGAATTATGTTCTAATGGATGTTTAAAGGAAAAACTCACGACATGAAATTATTTTGTGTTATATGCGTGTTCCGTTTGGTTTGGAATGTTAATTAAGATTGTTGATTATACTGTGCAGTCTACTACTCAGGGAACTACTAATCAATCAGTGCATGGAGCATGAAGGATTGATAGACTCACAGGCTGTCCTACGAAAAGTAAAGTGCTGTGCATTAGCAGTTCTTCTGTGTGTTGGGTTGCATGCCAACAAAATGTTGTGGTGAGACGCGACCCTTCATTATTAAGGAATTTAAAGTAATATTCCAAGTCAAGTGTAAGCATACACCAAACTCTATCTCTCACTCTTACTTTCTACTATTAAGAGATCTTGAGTGATGCAAAATAAGGTTCCGTTTATGTCACTAATATCTCTGTGATAGGACGTTGAGTAAGCACTATACTTTTTAACCACTTCCTTCCTACATGTAAAGTGACTGAAAAGGAAAGGAATGAAATGTACAGAATGCTAAAACTATCATGCTTATTTAATTAATTTAAGAAGTTGTATGTTTTAATGCATATAGTCAGACAGTGTACAGCTACATGCATTTCTTTATTTATGTAAAGTGTTTAAATGTGCATTTGCTCTGTTGACCTGTAACTGACTCATCATTTGTGCAACCAGCACCAGCTCCGTTAGCCTCTGCATTTCCTCTCTGTACGCCGACTCGTCGTTCTTGCTGATGAGACCCACCACGGTCGTGTCATCAGCAAACTTGATGATATGATTGGAGCTGTGTGTCGCTACACAATCATGAGTCAGCAGGGGACTGAGCACGCAGCCCTGGGGGGCCCCAGTGCTCAGTGTGGTGGTGCTGGAGGTATAGTTCCCGATCCGCACTGCCTGAGGTCTTTCGGTCAGGAAGTCCAGGATCCAGTTACAGAGTGAGGTGTTCAGTCCCAACAGGCTCAGCTTCCCGATCAGTTGTTGAGGGATGATTGTATTGAATGCTGAACTGAAATTTATGTACAGCATTCTGACATAAGTGTCCTTCTTGTCCAGGTGTGTCAGTGCCAGTTGGAGTGTGGTGGAGATGGCATCGTCCGTCGAACGGTTTGGACGATACGCAAACTGCAGGGGGTCCAGTGAGGGAGGCAGCAGGGTCTTGATATGTCTCATGACGAGCCGCTCGAAGCACTTCATGATGATAGGTGTGAGTGCAACAGGGTGGTAGTCATTGAGACAGGACACAGAAGACTTCTTCGGCATGGTGACGATGGTGGTAGACTTGAAGCATGTGGGAACGACGGCGCTGCTCAGAGAGATGTTGAAGATGAGAACATCTGCCAGCTGTTCTGCACATTCTCTGAGCACTCTGCCTGAGATATTGTCTGGTCCAGCAGCTTTACAAGGGTTGACTCTTCGCAGAGTTTTCCTCACATCAGCCGTGGTGAGACACAGCACCTGGTCGTTCGGGGGAGGGATAGTCTTCCTCGCCGTCACGTCGTTCTGTATGTCGAACCATGCATAGAAGCTGTTCAGCGCATTCGAAAGGGAGTTGTCACTGTCACAGGCAGGTGATGAAGTCCTGTAGTTGGTGATGGCTTGTATGCCCTGCCACATGCGCCGTGTGTCACCACTGTCTCTGAAGTGATTGTGGATTCGCTGGGCGTGTGCACGCTTCACCTCTCTGATGGCCCGGGACAGTTTGGCCCTTGCTGTTCTTATGGCCGCCTTGTCTCCCGTTCTGAAGGCAGAGTCTCTGGCCAATTACTGCACTCACTTCTTCCAAGACTCCTTTCCGATGGAACTCTCTGGCCGGGGAGGCCTTTAAGGAACTCAAGTGCCGCTTCACTACAGCACCCATTCTCATCTTCCCTGATCCCGCCCTTCAGTTTGTTGTGGAGGTAGACGCATCGGAGACCGGAGTTGGAGCCGTCCTTTCACAGAGATCCCCCAAGGACAATAAACTCCACCCTTGCTCCCTTTTCTCCTGTCGTCTCACACCCCCTGAACGCAACTATGGCATTGGAGACCGTGAACTCCTGGCAGTCAATCTGGCACTTGAGGAATGGAGACATTGGTTGGAGGGGGCGGAACATCCTTTCCTCGCTTGGACGGATCATCGAAACCTGGAGTACCTAAAGACTGCTAAGAGACTAAATTCACGTCAGGCATGATGGTCACTATTCTTCTCTCGTTTTCTGGTCACGTTATCTTATCGCCCATGTCAAGCCTGATGCCATCTCATGACAGTTCTCCTCTTCCCAAGACATGCCCTTGCTAGAAACTATCCTTCCCCCCCCACTGTCTCGTGGCAACGACCCAACTGGATGTGGAACACTTCGTTCAGCAGACCCTCGAGCAAGAACCAGGCTCAAGTGTCGTTCCCCCAACAAACTCTTTATCCCTGCCTCCGTGCGCCATCAAGTGTTGGACTGGGCCCATAGTTCCAGGCTGGCCTGCCATCCTGGAGTGGCACGCACTCAATTTCTCCTAGACCAACGCTTTTGGTGGCCCACCATCAAGGAGGATGTTAAAGGTTTCGTGGCTTCCTGCGATGTCTGTTCTAGAAAAAAAAAACACAAACAGACCACCAGAAGGGTTACTTAGACCTCTCCCAATCCCTCACTGCCCCTGGTCTCACATCCCCATCGATTTTGTCACCGGACTACCACCATCACAGAACAATACGTGCATCTTTACCATTGTAGATCGTTTTTCCAAGTCAGCTCATTTCATCCCACTTCTCAAACTCCCGTCAGCCAAAGAAACAGCAGAGCTCCTGGCCAACCATGTTTTTCACCTTCATGGGCTCCCCATCGACATTGTCTCGGACAGGGGCCCCCAGTTCTCGGCCCAGTTCTGGAAAGCTTTTTGTAACCTCATCGGTGCTACCCCTAACCTCTCATCTGGATTTCACCCTCAAACTAACGGCCAGACCGAACAGATGAATCAAGAACTAGAAAAGTCCCTAAGGTGCATAGCCTCTCGGGACCCATTCTCTTGGAGCCGCTTCCTCCCCTGGGTTGAGTACTCCCACAACTCACTACTGACCTCCTCCACAGGCATGTCTCCCTTTCACTGCTGCCTAGGCTACCAACCTCTGCTCTTTCCCGCTTAGGAGGAGGAGGTGGCTGTTCCCTCAGCCCTAACCTTTGTCCGCTGCTGTAAGAGGACATGGCTGCAGGCCCGCAACCATCTTTTGCGCTCCGTGAGCTCCTTCAGGCACATGCTAACCGTCACCGATCATTAGCTCCAAGGTATCGGATCAGCCAAAGGGTAATGCTATCTACATATGACCTTCCCCTCAAGACCACCTCAAAGAAACTCTCCCTAAGGTTCATCGGCCCCTTCACTATCAACCGCATCATCAACCCGTGCTCCGTCTGACTGTCTCTACCTCGCTCCATGCGCCGAATCAACCCCACGTTCCACGTCTCCCAGATTCGCTGCCTGGTCTCTTGCCCACTGTCTACACCCCCCAACCTCCCCCACCCCCCAGACTCATTGATGGGGGAGAAGCATTCAGTGTTCGCAGCCTCCTCAAGTCTCGCCGTCGCGGACGGGGGATCCAATACTTAGTAGACTGGGAGGGTTACAGGCCCGAAGAGAGAACTTGGGTACCCGCCAAATTCATTTTAGACCGTTCCCTGATCACAGACTTCCACAGACTCCACAGGGGGGAGGGTACTGTCATGTCACGCCAAGCCACAGCCTCATCATGATCACCTGGACACTCCTTTCATCTCACTTCCCGCTCCCCACACCTGTTGTCTATCACTGACATAATTACTAATCCTATTTAAGCCATGCTCTTACTCTGTCATGTCACCAGTTTATTGTGCGCCTTACCAGCCTCAATTTACCAGCATTTTCTTCTGTCTCTGTCTGCCTAGTTTTGACCTCGCTTTGTTTTTGCCGACCACATTTCTGATTTTCGATTTGGATTATTGTTATTTGGATATTTCCCGTTGTCGACCTCCTACCTGAGCTCACGCTGTCATTCATACGCCGACTCTGCATGCTCCGGGTTCACTCCACGACTCAGGCATTCATACTGGCACACGGCTCAGGTTACACACCGGCTTCGCGCACTACGGCATTCCCCAAGAGGAGCGCTGCAAGCTCCGGCTTCACTACGCGTCAGGCTTCTCGCGCCGGAACACGCTCAGGTTACACGCCGGCTCGGTCCACTTCCGCATTCTCCAGAGGAGCGTCAGACTCATCGCCCCTTGCCTCGGCGCACTCTTGCTGGCAATACTTGCTTCTGCATTACAGCAAAACTTCCCCTGCTCAACGCAGATCTCACAATACAGCTTCAAAGCACCACGAAGTGAACCACAAAGCACTCTTAACCTCACTCCAATCGGCATACACCCCAAAGCTCTGCACTTGGATCCACAACGCCCTCTACCGAGCCTGACACATCAGGCTTCTTTTTCTGCTTTACTGAAAAAAAATTACTAAGTGAATAAATAAATGAATTAGTACCAAGCTGCACATCTATTGGTGTCAAATTCAAACCTACACACTAATTATTTATCTCAATTCATTTCACATTCTAGGAGCCTCACCAGTTTGAATTTATACTAAGTTTATGTTCTATTTATTGTATAGTGTGTGACAGTGTAATGGTCTATATCACCTTTGTTAGTCGATGGCTTCCTAGTAGCCAGAATCCTGCATAAATGTTCAGCCAGTTATCCAGTCCTAAAGATAATGGTTAACAGTAAAATACTCTTCCAGGACTCATAAGTAATTATGCAGTGATTAAACAAGTGTGAACAAAACAGATTTTACATAAGGTTGGGATGTGAGCTTTCCCTTTCTCTGTTGTTGATTAACCTGCATTTGACATTAAAAACCAAAGGCTACAATGTCATAAAAACTCATCTTGCATTGTCTTTGTGAAAGTCTATAATGCAGGGAGTTCTTAACCTTTATATAACAATAGAAATGTAACTTTAAGAATCACTGCTATAGCTGACATCTGGGAGATAAATACATAACACATCAAACATATTTTATTTTGAAAGTGGATAGTTCCAAGTATTAAACTTGCTCATTCCTTGCTTGTATTTCTGTCATTTTTCTACCTGCCACTGTTCCTTTTTAACTGTGCACTGCTGTATGTCCAAAAAGTCTCCATACATAGTGGAAATCAACACTTTTTATTACAGTGGTTTTGCGTCATCTTATACTTTTTTTTTCTTTTTTTTTATTTGTAGTAGATTTATTAACTGAAATAAATGAAACTAAATGACCATAAAATTAAAACATAAACCAATGTCAGTCAGCAGCACTGGTGTTTTTGCATTCTTATGATAAGAATGACATGCAGTAGGTTGTTATGATCATTAAACTTTTCTTTAATAAATAATGAAAACATTTTTTAAATGTACATTTCTATATTCCAGTAGCACGTTTTGGTCAAAACGTATGCACGCTGATCTGAACTTGAATAAGTAAACAGATATTTTTATCAACTTGTTTGTGGTGAAATTAATAAGTCTTCTTTCCAAAAAGTTTATTGCCAAATAAATGTTTGTTATGAAATTAATGGTAATTATAAAAAGCTGACGTAGGTCAGATTCTCGTCTCCTCACGTGCCTAGCCCCGCCCCTGCGCATAGGGCTCCATTCACATGCAACTTTTAATCAACGACTGGAAATTCCAGCAGATCTCAGTGTCCTGTTGTCTTGAGAATTAATCTTACCGATCTTGGTCATTTTTAAATACCCTTACTATATGTATGTAAATAAATAAATAAATAAATAATTTGAATGAAGAAACAAAATTCCTTAATGACTATCATTGTAACATAATATATCAGAAATAAAAATACTAATGTTTTATTTTAATCCAGTGAACACAAAAATAAAAATGGTCGTCAAAGCTTTTATTTTTTATTGATTGTATGATTTTTTTTTTTTTTTTTTGTGGCATTAGACTGTAGTTTTTCACTGTTTTTCCACACTGTAAGGTGTAAATGTGTAAACTTAACTAAGGTAAATAAAAAATGTCTTGAAACATAATGCAGATCAAATATAATACACCTGACCATAAATACTGTAAAAAGGAATATTTAGAGGTTAATTTATATATATACAGATTAAAAGAAGACATGCTGAGCTTCAGTTCATTGTGATGCAGACAAAAGGTCTAGGAAGGAAGTTTTCCTGATTTTACAAAATCTGAATATATTCAGTAAATTTTTGAATTACACTCGAAAAGTATCAAATCTAACTATGAAGTCTGATATTATTGCTTCCATTAAACATTTTTATTTCTTTTTTTATTTTATGTTTTGGTGGCAAAATAAATTTTAGGCAGAGATGCTCGGTCTTGTTAATCTGTTTTAAAAATCCAAAATTGTGCCAATTCCCCCACCAGCAAAACCGGTTTGAAAAATTCACACCTATCGTGAATGAAAGGTGAGAAGAGGGATTAACAAGTAACAGTAACTTACAGTAGTCTGTGGGTGTTCACCTCGGAGCGCGATGTCGCTTTTATTTCAGGGATGACTTTAAAAGGCGACTGATTTAAATCTCCCGCTGTTGTCCTGTTGCAACGGTGTATGTGACGGTAAAGCACATTCTGTTCTCTTACGTACTGTATGTCTGCGCATGTGCGTGTGTGAGTGTTTTTGCAACACCCTCTCCCTCTTCTCGTCTTACAAAGTAACACTTCCTTCTCTCTTATTTGAGATGGGGGCGGAACTACTGAGTGGAACAACTTTCACACACACACAAACATAAACTCTGTTTCATCCGCAAAATAGAATACATGATACTCGGTGCTTGTAAACCAACACTTGCTCGTTTTCCAGTCAAGATTTTTTTATTTTATTTTGTTTGTCTTGCAGAACACTCGCAATGCAAGGTTCTACTGTAAATATATGACAGAGCTAAAGCAGTCCTGCCAGGAAGAACATGCTAAAATTCCTGCTGAATGATGTGCCGGTCTGATCCACAGCTACAGGAAATACCTGGTTGAGGTTATTGCTGCCAAGGGGGCGTGGTCACCAGTTATTAATTTCAAGGGTTAAAATTCTTTTTTCAGATTTTGTTTTGTGTTATTATTTAAGGTACATTTATATTTGTCGATACTCTTGACTTAGATGAAGATCAGATCACATTTTATGAGAAATTAAACACAGAAGACCTTTTTTGTGCCACTGTATAGCTAGAACATGTGCATCTCAAAAACTGCAGCTTCAGGTGATGCCAACAACCACAAGCCTATACTGACCCAGACTGAGACTGAGAGTGTGACACCATCAGACTCCAATATAAAACTTTGACAATATTTTAATTTTCTGAAATACTAAATGCCATAATAATTAAAATGAGAAGAAATAAACACTTGAAATATAGCAGACTGTGTGTATTGAATCTATATAATATATGAGTTTCATTTTTTTTTCATTTTGTCACTGCCCCCCGCCCTCCCCCAGAAAAACATCCAGGGGAGTGCCCTACGCTATGCCCCTTACACGGTCTTGCATTCTGTTATGAAATTGTGGTTGCAGGTTAAGACTTTAATGTGTTTAATAATATAAAGAAAACAGACAGACAAACACAAGCAACTAAGTATGAAAAAACAGGAAATATGGCAAAAACTAAGAAAGCCCACAAAACAAAACAGCATAAACAAAAACAGCTTTATCAAACAATTAAACCAAAACAGGGGTCTGTTCTTCGCATGTCGCTTGAAACATCCGAGATGAATAGACACATCTAAGATGAGATCATCGTGCTAATTACAATGCGGCTAATTCGGTTCTTTGAGCACACCTGTTGTTGATTAGTATTGCTGGATTGAGTTGTCTAGGATTATTGCGCGTTCGTGCGTTGGATTAAAAGGCGATATACATCGACAGTAGAAACACTGATCACAACCCCTGTGATTGTTTGACGAAATGACAAAAGAGAAGCTCAATTTTTTTTTCTCAACGGAGCAAGAGCTTTTATTAGAGGGTTATGGAGAATTAGAAACTTTAATGAAGATAATTTAAAATAAAAGTAATTATTAAATACGTGAGTGCTGCCCGTGTTACATGTTTTATATATATATATATATATACACATGGTGGCTCAATGATAGGTGTTTTGTCTGCCATGCGAAAGACCTGGGTTTGATTCCCAAGCCGGATTGAATTTACTTTATTTGCAACAAGTTCAACAAACTCAAATATTGATAGTTCTTTTTACTTAAAATTGGAAACATCATTACTTAAAAAAAATTATGTAACTGATTACCTCAAATATTTTGAGTTTTGCCAACTTAATCGGGTTTACAGGGTAAAAGTGAAGTAGAAGAACAAGTATAGTAAGAAGTATACAGTGGAACCTCGGATTGCGAGTAACGTTGTTTACGAGTGTTCCGCAAACCAAGCAAAGATTTTAAATACATTTTTAATCGGAAACCAAGCAAGTATTAGTTTACGAGAGCCGAGTATCATGTATCACGCATGCAACTCTTATTTTGACACCAAGCGTCACTCTCTCACCTTTTCACCCCCCCCCCCCCCCCCCCCCCCCACGGCATCGCAAACACACAGAAACTCTGCTCTTCTCTTACTTGCATAATCAACATCTCCCTCTTTCTTTTAATCTCTTATGCGTGTGCGCACAGACACCCTCTCACCTTTTCACCCCCTCCCCGGTGTTTTACCAGTTTTTCCTACTTGTCAGAATTTCCTACCGGTAGAAAAAAGAGATAGTTATACCGGTCTGTCCAACATTATCCAAATGGACATAAGACTGCAAAAAAAAAAAAGAAATGCTCAGTTTTAACATTGGCAGCAGATTCTGACACGTGACGGTACTTCATCAAAATGTAACTCCTATAGTTTTAACATGGGTACAAACGATTAAAAAAAAAGAATCACTCCTACCCTTCAATTCACAGGTCAACTGTTAAATATATGCATGTGAATCAAATAAAATGTCAATTAAAACCACAAAACTATGAAATACCTCAGTACATTCGCACATTAATCAATTTAAGCGTCACATATTTTTAATGTGCATCGCAGAAAGCCTGGGTAGGAAATAATGATGAGTAGGACGAATTGATAGAACACCGGCTTCACAAACAAACAGAAACTCTGCTCTGTCGCCATTCTTTTCAAAGGTAAGGTGCTGGTTCATTAGTTTTGTTTTTGTTTTGTTGTGTGTGTGTGTGTGTGTGTGTTTGTTGTGAAACTTAAAAAGTGATTCCTTTAGTAAGCGCTAACGCCAGTCTCAGAGAGATTTATTTTTTCCCTGTTAAAACGGTGTTTCCGTGTTTATGTGTGTGTCCGTTTGTTGTGAAACTTAAGTGATTCCGTTAGTATGTGCTGATGCCAGTGTCAGAGAGATTTCTTTTTTTCCTGTTAAAACGGTGTTTTCGTTGTGTGTGTGTGTGTGTGTGCGTGTGTGTGTGTGTGTTTGTTGGGAAGCTTAAAGAGCGAGGTGGGGAGAGGGAGAAGGAGTGTTACTGAGTAAAACAAGGAGTGGGAAGGGGCTAATGCCACACACACACACACACACACACACACACACACACACACACACACACACACACACTCTGTACTTTTTTTTAAAGGTAAAGTGCAAAAGTGCAGATTAATTTGTTTTTATTTTCATTTTATAGATTGTATTAATTTTTTTTATGTATTAATTTTTGGGGGCTGTGGAACGAATAATTTTAGTTTACATTATTTCTTATGGAAAATGATGATTTGGTTTACGAGTGGTTTGGAACACGAGCCCACTTCTAGAACGAATTAAAACGGTTCCACTGTATTGTCATGCTGTGCTAAAGGATCCTGTCTATCACGCAATACACAAGGAATTTGAAAAACTTTGCGTCTAATCCTGACACCTTCAGTAACCGGTTGCTCTCTCATAAACGGACAAGACATGGCTGCGACAGATTTGAGAAAATTACTTCCACTTATATAGACGCAATCGGGGGATATTACATTCGGGGGATTGTTAAATATTATTAGACACACACAGAAATTAACACACGAATGATGACCACAGCCACACACACATATACATATACTGTATTTATGTTTAAATACATCCATCCATATATTCATGCAAGATACTTTTCCCATGTGAGTCAGTCCGTGTCAGTCATGCTCTTTAACCAATCAGATGTGATCACGCAATTTCAACCAATCATAACCCACCAGGAGCGCAGCCTAAATCCTGTTTACATGAAATAAACCTGCTCCCGAGCAGTTGCTATGACAGCAAGTGTGAGATCGAAGAACGAAACAATCCAAGATCAGGACAAATCCACAACAATCAATCCAGCTAACTGAGTTAGCAACGTACGAGGAACGGACTCCAGGATATCAACAGTTTAACACAACAGCATAGCAACACAGAAGAAAACAAAACAGATACAAAACAATGTCAACTCAACATCCTGGCTTCTTATAGACAAAGTAATTTGCAACCTTGGTTCAGGTACGTGCTCCCATCACCTGAGTAAAGTGCACTCTGGGACATGGAGTCCAAAACAAAACGAGTCTTAGGACACAAGGCGCCCTCTAGGGGTTAACTCTGACATATATAAAATATAATAATCATAATAATAATAATAATAATAATACAGATAATTTACCGTACATATAGGATCCATGACATATACTGTACTATACTGTATATGTGTACATTTTCCATATTAGTAAAGATTAAAGACGCAATCCTTCATCTTGACATGCTCTCACGTGTGAGCTCCAACCTCTTTCTGACGAGTCAGCTATAAACACTTTTTTATTCTGAAGGCAAATCGCTACATCGTTCCCACCTGCATTTCCTGATATATACAGGTATACTGAGGCTGGAGTGTATTGATATGAGGCAAAAGCAGAGATAATAATTGGAACAGTCATAACCACGCTGATCAGATCATCAATCTATTAAAATAAATGGATATTCAAATGTATTTACAGACTACAGCAAAGTTACACATCAGCTGGTGCATTAAAGAATGAGTGAGGGCAGTGACAGTATTATATCCACAAAGGGAAATACATATTTACACATATTTACAGTGGCATTAAAATATTTGTATCAAGTTTAATCATGTCGCAGTTTTAGATTCATGAGAACACTCAAGGACTAACACTTTTAAAAGAGAATAAAGCATGCTTTTGATATACTGTACTAGGGTATATATATATATAAAAGATTTTGCTCGCTCACTCCAGTTACATAAAGTCTAACGTTAGCTAAGCTCATCTCAGTAATGTCAGGGTGCCTCAGTATCAAGATAAATGGAAACACGCTGGCCTTGCATAACATTAACTGCAACTACAAGATATTTTATAAAAAATAGAAATGAATATTAAATAAAAACTCACCAAAACACACAACACAACCATCTTCACCTTTTTAGTGCAGTCTGATAGCGTCACTCAGCAGGGGGAGGGGCGGGGGGATGAGTGTTAAAAATCACGTGATTGCAGCTCAATGAAGCTTAATTACTGGCTGAACTTGATTTTTTAAATTTATTCAGTCTGTGAATAAATTCGCCGCCACCCCCTGTGACTGAAACAAGATCCGTACATCGCTCTGGTGTGAGCAGTTCTGCCTCAATCACACACACTCAAATCACAAAGAGTGGCAACTTCTGCAAAGCCGACCAAACGCAAAATCAACAATAATAGCCCAGAAAAACAACATAGAGATTTTTTTGTTCATTCAAGCCCTTGTTGTTCCTCCCCCAAAGAGCGTAGCAATGAGAATTACATCCTAACAGAGTCGTTTACAAAATCAATCATCATCAACTCATGATGCATACATTTATTCATACAGATGTATCTGTTTTACATGGAAATGAACAGGCTTGTCACTGAACGATTTACCCTGACAAAGAGCCGCTAAGATAAGAACAGAAGATGCAGAATTATTTTTTATAGTCTAAATAAAAATGCCTTTATTAACTTGGGTTATTGTTGTTTACTTACAATATCTAATAACTGAATAACAAAAGTAGACTCATGATTATAAATGTGTGTCGGGAAAAACGGCAAGGAGACTCTGACCATTTTAATAATTCAATGATGAATTAGTGATTTCTTTGGCTGTAGTAATGAAGGTGATCATGTCATCCCGTCATTTCCGCAGCATGGTGCGCCTATATGCGCCTATATTCACGTTTCATACAAATGACATCATCTGAAATCTGTCTTCCATTAGTTTATATAAAAGCAGACATTTTGCTTTCTATAAGTACATATTTTTCATGTCTGCACAGAGATTCAGTTCATTTTCTGATGCATTAAAGTTCACCGAAACCAATACAGAATAGTGCAAGCTGTTTGCTTTCATTATTTTTCTAAATCATAATGTTTTGTCATCATTCTAAGTGCACTTAAATAAAAGTAGAAACTTATAAAGACTATGTAGCTTATATAGTTTTATTATATAGTTTTTGCACATTTATCTGACAATAAATGTAGCACCCACTTTTTTCAGACCAGAGACTGTTTACTGGCAACACTAGTGTTACACATGATAAAATCTAAAGGCTCATGTGTGTTAACATTTACTTTGATTAAATTTGATGCAAGAAATACCTACATTTCATTTAAATTCTAAATGTGTACTTTGATTATAGAACTATGATTATTGAATTTGTCTATTTACAATGTGTCACTTTAATTTATCTGCTACTACAATAGGTAGTCAATGGGAATGTCTATTACTGCCATGCTTACCGCCGCGGCAAAACAACAGCGGCCGAAATAAATCAGTCACATTTCGAAGTAATTTATGAAATGACCACCAGGTGGCACAAAGTGACATTTCCATTTGCCGCAGTTTTAAAATGCAATTGGAGCTTAATTCATACAATATGCTGTATGTTTCTAGGATTTTTATTTAGCCCCATATGTTTAACACATATTTGGCTTGTTCATAATCAGTACTCAAATGAGTCTTCCTGATCACACAAACTGCGCATGCACACAGTTTACTGTATAAACCCTTTTAAAGTGCAATCAGAAAAATGTAACCAGAAAACAGCATGTAACATTAAACTTACATTGATTAGCAATTTAAACAACACATGTACAGTATGAGGCTCGACAATGGAATAAACTATGTGGGTGCCAATAATGTCAAACATTTATCTGTTAATTCTTTGACAATACTGCTGCTTTTTGTGGGAAACTGGCAAGCATAAAAATGTGAAAAGTACTTTCTGATGCAATGACTTCAATCAGAGTTGAGAACACAGTGTTAATGTGCATGAGAGGCTGGCCATGTTCTATTCTTACCTGCTGCTCATTTGGAGACCTACAGTACTGCCATGTGACTCGGAAAACCTTCCATCAGTTACAGTTAAACATAAATATTAAAACTTTGATCATCATGTTATCTAGTTTAATTTAGTGTTTTAGCTTCATAAATAAGACAGTAGGTTCTACATTCAACCCCCTAAAATGTCATAGCTACTACGCTATTTATTCAAATTCATTAATGTAGACAAACATTGTTTTAATGTAATTAAACAAAGCATCTTTTTAATATCGTCCTTTTTTTATTCATTAAAAAAAAGTAACTTTTTCTAAATCAAAGTGACAAAAAAAAACCTCTACTCTAAGGCTAATAAATGTATTTCACGATCTGGGACATTATTTAATACAATAGTTCTCTGTAAATCACACTGCTGTGCAGTTAAAACGAGTGCATTGCTGTCTGTCACTGTTTTTAATCGTTTATGTGCATAACTCTGTGGTAGTTAATGCCATATGCACTGTGCAATGTTCTATATAGACAGTTGTCCAACAGCAACAGCTTGATTGTTTTATAAAGTAGACTATAGGTTTATAGAGTGTGTATTAAGGGCTTCATTTTCACTAGAGGAAACAGCTGGTGTGATGAGGGTGAACACAGCGAAAACTTAGCATTAAACTGATTATTCCCTCGTGACATTTTGTAATCTGTATTTACGAGAAAGGACTGCACTGATGCAGATAGACAGTAACAGTTTATCGGAAAACACAAACCTTTGCCTAATCCTCCCTCTGTGATGGAGAATTGAAGACTGCGCTGAAAGACAGGGAGGAGCCAAAGGAGACGAGGTCTGCTGCCGTTTTCATAGGAAATTTAAAAGGGACGTGGGCGATCAACAATTTGTGTAAAGTTTATGGAGAATTTTCAGGGGGGCTGAGTACAAATGCCTAAAAATGGCTTAGCGACGCCCATGGCTGTATGAAAGAAATACTAGAATGATGGAATTTTTGTTATTGTGCTGAGTTGTTTAGGCGAGAATGCATATGTGTACAGCTAAAAACCTCCATCAGTTATTGAAGATTGCGTCCATTTGAAAAAATTCGCCAGCGTTTTTGCCGATTTGAGCTCCAGGCAATCTCTAATGATTATGAATGCGTCGGGGAAAACAGCAAGGAGACTGACTCTGACCATTTGAATAATTTATTGATAAATTAGTGATATCTTTGTTTTCAGCTGTAGTGATCAAGCTACTCATGTCATCTTGTCATCTTGTGAGGAAAGTATATACAGAGTTTCGCTTCACCGACCACTACAGAATAGCGCACGCTGCTTGCTTTCATTATTTTAGAAAATCATTACGTTTTGTGTTGTGAGTGCACTTAAATAAAAGTAGAGTCTCATAAAGGCTATGTATCTTATATAGTTTTATTATATAGTTTTTTGCACACCCAGAGTCTGTTTTCTGGCTAAACTAGTGTTACACATGATGAAATCTAAAGGCTAGTTGCTTAAATTCGATTAAGAAACGCCTATATTTAATTAACATTTTAAAGTCACTCACTCACTCATCTCCTATACTGCTTAATCCTGTATTCAGGGTCACGGGGGCCTGGAGCCTATCCCAGGAGACAGGGTGCCAATCCAACGCAGGGCACAGGCACACACACACACTACGGGCAATTTGGGAACAATTAACACCAATTAACCTAACCTACATGTCTTTGGACTGAAACCGGAAACCGGAGTACCCGGAGGAAACCCACCAAGCAGGATGAGAACATGCAAACTCCATGCACACAGAGACGGGAATCGAGCCTGGCTGTGGATCGAACCCGGACCCTGGTGGTGCAAAGCGACAGTGCTAACCACTACACCACCGTGCCGCCACATTTTAAAGTTGTTCTGTAATTTTAGTACTGTTATTGTAAATTTGTTTAATGTTTCACTTGTATTTTATAAGGTTTTGCCCGCGGTGGTACAGCACAACGGAGGTGCTACTGGGATGTAAAAATATAATTTGTTAAAATGTTTTCATTATTTATAAAAGAAAATAATATTTATAACAGCTTACTGCATGTCATTCTTATAATAACGCAAAACACAAGCAGGGCTGAATGATATCACCTGCTGACGCAGTAGAACGTCCTGACAATGTTTGAATTTTATCGTCATTTAGTTTAATTTATTTCAGTTAATAAATCTGCTACAAATTTAAAGAACAAAAAGTATAACATGATACAAAACCCTACACACGTAGGTTTTCTAATTACACATGATAAAATCTAAAGGCTCACTGTGTGAACATTTACTTTGCTTAAATTCTTTGCTTAATTTACTTAAAATTGAATTCTAAACTTGTATTGTAATTTTAAAGTATTGTAAGTTACAAAGTTTCACTTGATTTTATCTGCTATTACACACTAACTCAAATGCTGTCGCCATGGGACGTGGTGGTAAAACCATTATTCTGGTCAGGTACCATCTGTATGTGCAGCCCTCAACAAGCTGCACCTCATTAATACGTGAGAGAATCAACTGAGTCTATAATCTATAGTTATAGCGCCACTTAGCAGTAAAGCGAGGAAATGCAAATCCCTAATGCTTTCACCACTGGAGGCACGTGCCAGACCTGTTACAGTATGTAGAAATGTGCAAAACTCTTTCAAACCTTGTTTCCCATTTCAAGGGGAGCTCTGTGTGGCCCGTATTTATCCTTACAACATTTCTCCATTTTATGTATTTACTAGTGATGTGTCGTTGCTGAATGATTTGTTCTTTTTGAACGAGTCTTTAACATGACTAGACTTTAACAAGAACGAGTAGTCTCAGAGGGTGATTCGTCAATTTTCTACTGGGCGGGCATGCGCAAGGCATTGCAGAACCTCCATAGGTTATGTACAGGAAACAGAAATGAGTTTGTTTCTTGTTTGTATCATTGAGTCTTTTGGTCCTTTTGTCACGTGACTCCTATGGACACTATGCAGTGCAAAAGATTAAAAGGAAAGAACGACATAAGAGTCATGTGACAAAAGAACGAATGATTCGGACCAAAAGATTTGATGGTGAGCTGCTCATTCTGTTGATCATAATATGTCCTTAGCTGCATTGTAATATTTTCATTACTGGAACTATAGCAAAAATGTGAGTATGAAGACATGCTAGGGTATGGTTATTGAAAATCTAATATTTTATTTTATTTTATTTCTGATCAAAAGAATGAAATCCTGTTCATTTTGATGAACAGGATTCAAAGAACAGAGTTACTAAAATGATCCAAACTTCCCATCACTAGTATTTACTACTGTTACTTTCTCCTTTTGGTCTGTACTGTATATTATATATGCACACGCACACACATAAACTCATACACACTTGCACACGAAACCAGTGTCATACTGGGTGGGACTGGCACTGTGAAAACAGCTAAACAACTTTCACACTGTATTTTGGGTTGTTTCCAAAATGCAAATGCAGTTTACTCGCGTTACTGTAATTAAGTAGTTTTTTTTTTTGTGTGTGTGTGTGTGTGTGTGTGTGTGTGTGTGTGTGTGTTTGTGTGAGTGATGACCTTTAGGGGTTAGCAGCAACAGAAAAAGAGAACAAAGTGAGCTCACACCAGAGAGATAAGTTCAATAGTTTATTTTTGCCCTTTTCTTTTTCCTACACAGAGTTTTCTTCAGGGGCAGACAAGGCCAAAACAACAACAGAAACAAAACAGACTTGGGTTTAAACCTAAGTAACCTATAATTAATAGAAAACAAAATACAGATTAGCTTACAGTACCTACCTCCCTAAACCACAAACAGAGTGAAAAGATGTCTCATCCCATGTAGATGTATGGGTGTCTCATCCCATGTAGATGTATGGGTGTCTCATCCCATGTAGATGTATGGGTGTCTCATCCCATGTAGATGTATGGGTGTCTCACCCCATACTTCCCGTACATAAAGTTATTTACAAAGTATTTACAAAATGTCCGTTCTTACATGCAGCCAAATCGGAATCCACATCATAGTCGAACAGGCAATGTTTCAGATAAACCGGATAGTCAGTCCTATGTGGTTTTACAAAGACAACAATGACTACAACATGCAAACTTTCATAAACCATCTGGTTATGTCTGTATGAACTGTAAGTCTACACTGGCACAGTTTCAGTTTATTTTTATACGGGGTGGGACTGGCACTGTAAAAACAGCTAAACACATTTTTTGTTTCTGACTTTTACACATCAACTGTGAATGTTTTTTCTTCTTTGTGTTACTGTGAGAAAATGTTGCTCAGGCCCAAGTGTAAATGTCTAGTGACAAATGCATCAAAATAACTAAATCTTGACACCCTCCCCCACCCCCTCCCCCCAAATCAATGAATTTAATTGGATGTTTCAAACTAATAAAATGCAAATAAATGAAATGAAAGCACACTGATACTGTATCAGTATATATGCATATAGTAATTGGATGAAACATGTAAAGAATTTTAATGGATTTAACATAAAGAAACATATGTATAGTAACATTAGTATTTTCTTTTATAATTTACAGCTCTGGTAAAGTACGAATACTTGTAATTGAATATTTAATTTATTACCAAAAGTAATTTCTTAGAGTAACAAAGGGTTATAACAGTGATTATTTTAATACCATATATTTTAGTATTACTTTGCTTTAGTAAAATTTTACATTAGTGATAAGCATCTGCTAGATGATCATTAAGGGCTGTGGTTCCTTAACCCTTTTTTGCACTACATGTGAGTTGCATTTTACCAGCAGAATGAAATCTGACTTATTGCACATTGACCAAATGATTACGAATAAGACATACAGTATAAACAAATGATATGTTTTACAGTTATAGGTCTTTTTAAAGATAAATTACTCCTGGGTTTCAGTGAGCAGAGTATCATTAGTCTGTGTTTAGCTCCTGATTTGCAGCATGATGGGAAACAGGAGGCGTATGAGCTTCTTTTTCAGCAAATAATTTTACACTTCTCCACAGTAACAGTGGTACAGAGATATAAATGAAAAGTGTAACCAAAGCTGCCAAAATAGTTTGCAGGTGAAATACAAAAAGAAATACATATAATATTATTAATTATTGATATTTTTATAATATAGTATATATAATATTATTAATAAATACAGATATACCATATTTCTGGCTATGTAACACAATTCTGTTGTTGATCACTTTCCTATAATGACCTAAAGAGGCCAGCTCACATTTCAAGAGTACACGGATAGGTAGACAACAACGATATGTATAAAGTAACAGTAAATAATAACAATATATAATAAATACAAGAATCCAACTACAGTATAAACTAATCGAAAATAATTCCTAAAAGCTTTTCAAACTTTGAGAGAAAGCCAATAAAAGACACAAACACTGACATGAATACTCTTACACCACTGCTGTATTAAACATCATGATGTAAAATACATTTATTTGACACATATAAAATTTGTCAACAGCAGAAAAGAGTCCTCTGGGATAACATAATGTTTCTTAATTACAGAACTTGACCACCAGACAAGATAGCAGAAACAGAGAAACAGAAATGTCTGTTGGAAAAAAATAGAGCAATTTAGATTTCATCTTTTTCATTTAAGCTGCATTGGGAAAGTCACAGCTGTTGTCTAGAGCTCAAACCTGTCAACAAAACAATACTGATAAAATATTAAAAGTTCCAATACTACTAATAATGCTGATTAAAAAAGAGGCTGACATGACGCCTTTTGCATTCTTTTTATGTTTGGGTTGGAATTTGAAATGAGACAATTTTTGATCCAAATAGTAAAATCAGTGTGATTAGAGGTTGTGTGGTCCTACCTTCAATGTTCAGCTGGAGAGAATAATTGCCTTTATTAGTCCCATTTACATCAAAGGTGTCTACAGTGTATGTTCCAGAGTTGTTCCTCTTTGCACTGGTTAGTATCAGAGTTTTACTATCATTAACAAACTGCCATCCTGGGATATTTGGTGTTGGTGGGTTACTTTGGGTTTTTCTATATTTTAAAATGGTACGAGTGGTAAATGTCTCGTCTGTGCTCTTTAGGTTAAACCCATCCTCCAGGGGCATTTGCAGGTGCAGTTGTTGTCCCAGAGCTACAGAACACTGATTATTACTCTCAGTAAATCTACACACAACAGGATCCTGAAACAGCAAACCTGCAGAGAAAAACATCATCAGGAACATTCTGTTGATATTATAGCACACTGATACACTCCTCTGATCCACTTAAACTTCACAACACTATTACAGACGATCTGGAAATCAGTATGTTAAGTCAATTCATGAGAACAGAAATAATGATGTGTCCTTGTGTGTTTACAGTAAGTGTTATTCTTAAATGAGGACCAACTCTGATGAATAGTGACTTCAATGAAACCTCAAAGTAACTAAAATGTTAAGTTAGTCTAAAGGTAGTATGAAAAGAAAACAAAGGGGGAAAAAGCATTTTTAAAAATGGAAGAAATCATTCATTGATGCTATAAGTACGAATAGCAAACACGTAACTGTCTATTCATTTTGTTACATGATCTAATGATTTTGATTTTTTGCTTGATTATTAAATATGTGATGTGGCTGGAGAATGACATGTCTATAAATATATGCATTTTAATCTGATTATTAGAGGCAATTATAAGAATAAATTGTAGTAATATATAAAGTAAACAGACCAAATGACCAGGACGCCTCATATAAAGGAGAAAACTATTTATAGAAATGCTTTGTTACATTGTATTAACACTCAGTGAAAAAGCAAAACTCCTGAACAATGTTGGGTTTGTTGAAATTTTACATATTTGCTGATGACTATTGTGTCAAATTTTATCTTTTACAACACAGAATAACGCCAAGTAAAACATTTACCTTTTTTTTATATTTATATTTTTCTTCCAACATGACATCATTTATTTTACATGGTTCATTATATAGAAAGCTAGAATTTATTTTATTTATATTTCTTTTATGCAAAATTAATACTTTTTTGTGGTCAGACAGTCATCTTTAAAAAAAAAATCTTATTTGTTTTCACACAAAATAAATGTTGAACACACTTTAAGCATAAATAAATCATGTTTCTGCGATGTATTGGCACCCTGTCCAGGTTGTACCCTGTCATGTGCCCTAAGTCTCCTGGGATAGGCTCCAGGAGATAAAGCTCCAAAAATAAAGCGGTATAGAAGACGAGTGAGTGAGTGAGTGAGTGAGTGAGTAAATCATGTTTGTGAAGGAAACCTACCTGAAGCAGCTCCTGTGATTATCATCAGGATCCCAAAGACAACCTGCATTTTTTTAAGTCCACGGAAGCGCAGTAAAAACATCCAAAAATCTAACTAATGGGAAATGAACATAATGGAGTTATTACACACACACACACACACACACACACACACACACACACACACACACACACGCACACACGCACACACGCACACACAGGTTTAGCTCTGGGGAAACACTACAGACAGGGTGAAACAGTGGGTGAGGTTTTACATGACAAATATACTCATGAGGAGGAAGTAAGAGCACATTTCTACAGTGAGACACTTCCTGTTTTCTTTCCTAAAGAAATGGACAGAATGATGCAGTTGGTTTCAGTGCTCTTAAAAGAAATTTAGCATCAGGTTTAAACTGTCTGTAAAAAATTCAGTGCACACTTCTATATTAAGTGTGAAACTATATTCACACATTTTATTTAAATATGTCATGAAATTACACTGTTATTTTAACTTTTAGTTATCCTGGTCATTTTCAAAGCTGGATAACATTGACATTTACGCATTTGGCAGACGCTCTTATCCAGAGTAACTTACAAAAAGTGCTTCCGTCACTGGATATATACTCAGGCGGGTTAATAGGTTACTAACTAAGTGCCATCAGTCAAACACATTTATTGATTATTATTATTATTAGTAGTAGTAGTAGTAGTAGTAGTAGTAATAGTAGTAGTAGTAGTAGTCCAAGTATTGAAGAAACAGATACGTCTTGAGTTGTCGTTCAAAGATAGCAAAAGACTCCGATGTACGGACATCGAGAGGAAGTTCGTTCCACCACCTAAGTGCCAGAACAGAAAAAGAGTCTTGATGAATGTTTCATAAGATAATATAATAAAGTGGATATGAAGTATTATATGAGGAATAAAGCGTGATGTGACCTGCTGATATAATTAAATAATCACTAATGGTCTGGTTTAATAGTGCAAGGTTGAAATAAAATTGAAATTTAACCAGACAGACTTCTAGAGTGCCCCGTAAACAATCCTCAACATTACTCTATATAACTCTGTTACAGTATATGACCTTGACACACTTATTATTTCCATACTATTTATTTTCTGTGTTTAAAGTCGCAATAAAATGGACACTATAGTAAAATAACATATGCAGCTAATCCAGGCAAGCAGCGCAAAACAATCAGTATAAGTGTCATAGCCACCATAACAACAGCTGAAGTAAGTTTGGCAGGACCAGTTAACCATTTGGTGTGGACTTCATTTTCCTCACTGAAAGTTTGAATCCCTCTTCTTTTTCCTGTATGATAAAAGTATTTATTAAAAACGTCTAATATCTACCATGCAAAACTGTGCTTTCTAATGTTAATAGTGATGTAGAAGGGCAGCTGGCTTCACAGTTTGTTGCTGTTATGACAGCAGCCTCACCTGATTGGTTAATCCTATGGGTTTTTATAACCCACTCATTACAGGAACTCCCTTGTTAGTTATTGCCTCATCACCGTACAGTCCAGACCTCGCTCCAAGCCATTTCCACATGTTTGGGCCATTAAAGGAGTTCCTTGGAGGCCAGGATTTCAGACACAAAGCATGCAACCCACTCATGGCTCCTGTGTAATGAGAAAACTTTCTAATTTGATGTTTTCCAAGCACTAGTGAAACACTGGGATAAGTGCATTAGTGTGGCAGGGGATCATTGTGAGAAATAAAGGAAGTTTTTTTTTTTTTCACCCACAACTGTGTTCTGTTATTCTGCATAATCAAATACAAACACAGAACAACAGCTCAGAGTTTAGATCATCAGGCAAGGCTTTAAAAGACTAACGAGAGCCCGCATTATACTGTCTAGCACATGGACAGGAAGTGATAAAGAAGACGAATTCTAGAATTTGGGGAACGGCCTCCCTCTGGTGGTGCGCTGATGAAATGGTTATTATGGATGATAAAGTCATTATCTAATCTTTAAGTCTAAATTTGGGCATGGCAGCTCAAACAGGCCGGTTTGTTCTTCATCTATCAATTGATTATTAAATGTAATGCACAGATTTATTATTTTACAAACGGTTATAATATTTTTTATGTTTTGCTACATTAAAGTATTGAAGCTGTAAATGTAATTTGTAGGCTGTTTGGTTGTAAAATAAAGTGCAGTATAATGTGTTCTTATCTGCACAAACAAAGCAGCCTGAAAATAACAATGTCCTAAAACAGATTTTGACCTAACAACAGAAAAGTTGACTAATAAAATACTTTATTGAGATATTAGTTGATTAGTAAAAATAGTAGCCATGCAACTATTCATATGCAATCTGTTTATCAATGTGGCTCAGACAAGACAGGCTCAGTGTCTGTACATATGGCAACGAACACTTTTATACTTGAACAGGCTTTTACATGAAGGTCTGAATCAAAATAGTTCCGATAACATTCCACACTTTTTTCAAGTTCAATAGTTTATTTATTTATCATTCTTAAAACATAATTTTCTTCGTTATGTCTCACAAAAGTGTGACGTGTGCAAAAGGAACATAAAATGCATCAATGGAGTAGAAGTTTGTGTGCTGCTGACATGATTTTCTACAGGGCAGGTGATGTTTGCAGGGTTTTGATTTAGCAGGAAAGTACTGTTCCAATCCCATAGTTTTCCATAATCGAGTTAAAAAAACAAACAAACAAACAAACAAACAAAAAAACGCCTGTTGTTCATTAACACTCGAGTTCTAACTGATTCACCCTGCAGCCCAGCACATGTAAAAAAATATGCATCCATTGCCACATTACATATCAATTATCAATATTTCAGGAGCCTCTTCAATTCACAGACCTCAGTCTTACTTTAGATATCTGGTTTATTTCTTGCTTTTCACCTTGCAAACTACACTCACCTAAAGGATTGTTAGGAACACCTGTACAATTTCTCATTAATGCAATTATCTAATCAACCAATCACATGGCAGTTGCTTCAATGCATTAAGGAGGATGTGGTCCTGGTCAAGACAATCTCCTGAACTCCAAACTGAATGTCAGAATGGGAAAGAAAGATGATTTAGGCAATTTTGAGCATGGCATGGTTGTTGGTGCCAGACGGGCCGCTCTGAGTATTTCACAATCTGCTCAGTTACTGGGATTTTCACGCACAACAATTTCTAGGGTTTACAAAGAATGGTGTGAAAAGGGAAAAACATCCAGTATGCAGCAGTCCTGTGGGCGAAAATGCCTTGTTGATGCTAGAGGTCAGAGGAGAATGGGCCGACTGATTCAAGCTGATAGAAGAGCAACTTTGACTGAAATAACCACTCGTTACAACCGAGGTATGCAGCAAAGCATTTGTGAAGCCACAACACGCACAACCTTGAGGCGGATGGGCTACAACAGCAAAAGACCCCACCGGGTACCCCTCATCTCTACTACAAATAGGAAAAAGAGGATACCATTTGCACAAGCTCACCAAAATTGGACAGTTGAAGACTAGAAAAATGTTGCCTGGTCTGATGAGTGTCGATTTCTGTTGAGACATTCACATGGTAGAGTCAGAATTTGGCGTGAACAGAATGAGAACATGGATCCATCATGCCTTGTTACCACTGTGAAGGCTGGTGGTGGGGGTGTAATGGTGTGGGGGATCTTTTCTTGGCACACTTTAGGCGCCTTAGTGCCAATTGGGCATCGTTTAAATGCCACGGCCTACCTGAGCATTGTTTCTGACCATGTCCATCCCTTTATCACCACCATGTACACTTCCTCTGATGGCTACTTCCAGCAGGATAATGCACCATGTCACAAAGCTCGATTCATTTCAGATTGGTTTCTTAAACATGACAATAAGTTCATTGTACTAAAATGGCCGCCACAGTCACCAGATCCCAACCCAATAGAGCATCTTTGGGATGTGGTGGAACGGGAGCTTCGTGCCCTGGATGTGCATCCCACAAATCTCCATCAACTGCAAGATGCTCTCCTATCAATATGGGCCAACGTTTCTAAAGAATGCTTTCAGCACCTTGTTGAATCAATGCCACGTAGAATTAAGGCAGTTCTGAAGGCGAAAGGGGGTCAAACGCAAACTATGGGTAATTAGGGATTGATTAGTTAATCATGGACCCTGGACCGGAACCTAAGCAGCTCTCTTCCGGTGTTTGACACACACACATTGGTAAATAATTCCTACACTATCTCATCTAAACTTTAAAAGTCACTTTAAAAGCTCAAACCAAGCACTAATCTCTGTTCTGAGCTTAAAATGGAATGGGAATTATTTATGACCATTAATATTAATGATGTTTAAACTGATAAAATGAAAAAAATATATATATATTATAGACAATAATTCATGATAGAATGATGAAAATTGCTTTGTAAAAATGTCACTGTAAACATATTTAACTTTTAGTTTAGTACAGAGTTTCTCTGAAAATGCTTCTAATATGATAAAACACTCAAACTGAACAGCTAAAAAATAAAAGTTTGAGTGGACTGTATGTATTTTATGTTTGCATGACACAGTGATACTCATTATGCAATGTGTCCTTATTTACACAAATCTACATCCATGATATAGTGACTCGATAGCACCATTCTAACAGCCCTATTCAAAGTTCACATACTTTACTACTTTTTGAACAAGTTAGCATAGGTCAACACATGACTGTTAATACTATAGATGAAATACGCCTCAAAAAGAAGATTTTTGAATCTCAAATTCCCTCTGTTCCAGGCTCTGCTATATCCAAATCATGCCTCACTACACTTATTTGATTAAGTGGATGTGGCGTCTGTGTTGACTTTTTGTAACCATGGTAACAACATTAACATACCCTTACCAGCAAATGGCCGATGTAATGTATGTATATATACATTATCAGTCATGTTTTAATTTAAATATCACTAAACAAGATATAATTGAGGGTGTTAACACAAATTAACACTCACAGCTACAAAAAAAGGAAACTATGGCAACCGACCCTTCTCTAGCACATAAAAGAAAAGAAAATTATAAAGAGGTCTCTTTTAAAAGGTCTATTAATGGAAAGTGGGCATGGTACAACTCATGTGCTAGGCCCTCCCTTGCTTTTCCTCTAAGAGGAAAAAAAAAAAAATCTTATCTATACCTCATAACCAAAAAACTGAAAGGCTTGTTTAGTATCAATCAAAAAGCTGAACTATGGGTAACTAGGGATTGATTAATTAATGCTGGACCCTGGAAAGACACCTAAGCAGCTCTAAATAATTCCTACACCATCACATCTACACCAACTTTTAAGTTTAAATGTCACATTAAAAGCTCAAACTAAGCACTTATCTCAGTTCTAAACTTAAAATGGAATGTAAATGATTTGACCATTCCTATTGATGATTTTGAGACTGATAAAATTGAATAAAAAATATTACAGACAATATTTCATAATGGAATCAATGACAATTGCTTTGTAAAAATGTCACTGTGAACCTATTCAACCTTTAGTTTAGTTTTTTTTTTATGCTTATGATAAAACATTATCATAAAACAACTAAACAGCGAAAAAAAAATGTTTTGGGAGTTTGAGTGGATTTTATGTATTTTATGTTTGCATGACACAGTGATACTCATTATGCAATGTTATTTACACAAATCTACATCCATGATACAGTGACTCGATATATATTAATAGCACCATTCTAACAGTACATACATTAAAAGTTCACATACTTTACTACTTTATTAACAAGTTAGCATAGGTCAACACATGACTGTTAATACTATAGATTAAATACCCCTAAAAAAAGGATTTTTGAATCGCAAATTGTTTGTGTTTATGTAAATGAGTTACTGCTGAGCCACGCCCTGTTCCTGCCAAACCAGGCTCTGCTACGTCCAAATCATTCCCCACTACACTTATTTCCTGAAGTGGATGTGGTGTCTGGGTTGACTTTTTGTAACCATGGTAACAACATTAACATACCCTTACCAGCAAATGGTCGATGTAATGTATGTATATATACAGTAACAGTCATGTTTTAATTTAAATATCACTAAACAAGACATAATAGAGGATGTGAACAAAAATGAACACTCATAGCTACATAAAAATTCAACTATGCCAACCGACCCTTCTAAGTACTTAAAAGAAAAAGAAATGTGATCTCGGTGCCATGGAAGGGAGGTTGGGCCTAATTAGCACACAAATTGTACAGGCTACACACAACAATTTTCAAAATATTTTTATAGATACAGTAGATGTGCAAGGCCAAGACAATAAAGGTATCACTCGTCATTTATATAAATATTCCTCTTATTTATTGTGTCCTTGTATAGTCTGAATCAATCTTTAAATGATTCACATCATTAAACAAATGTTAGTATTACACAAACATTACATGAGTAAAAACAAAATGCTGTTTTTAAAAGATTATTTTATTGATTAAGGGGAAAAAAAGCCTTCCAAAGTTACCTAGCCATATGTGAAAAGTAATTGCCCCCATCCCACCTCGCTAAATCCTGAATGAACTGTGAGTTAAATTTCACTTGGCACACATAGGGCTGATTTTTTATCAGACCTGTTGAATCAAGAAATCACATTAGAATCTGTCTGGCAAAGTCAAGCATGCAAAAAAATCTTAAAAAGCAACACAATCTAAGGAAATTCAAGGACATGCAGTATGAGAAACAAAATAACTGACATGTATCAGTCTGGAAAGGGTTAACAAGTCATTTCTAAGGCTATTGGACTTCAGGAGAATGTTCAGCCATCAGTTTGTGACCTCAAGCGCACTTGGATTATGCAGACTTAAATCCGATTGAGATGATCCTAAATAGGCAGTTCATGCTTGAAAATCTTCCAATGAGTTAAAACAATTCTGAAAAGGAGAGTGGGCCAAAATTCCTCCAGCATGATTTGAAAGACCCATTGCCAGTTATCACAAACTCCTGATTGGAGTTCTTGCCTCCTAGGTGGCACAAGCAGTGATTAGGTTTAGGGATCAATGACTTTTTTCACATAGGGCCAGGTATGTTAGGACAGCTTTTTCATTAATAAATAAAATTACTATTTAAAAATGCATTTTGTATTTACTCTGGTTATCTTTGAGTGATATTAAAATTAGTTTGATGATCTCAATCATTTAAGTGTTGCAAATATGTTTTTCATTCCACTGTAAAATACTCAACACACAACATGAGTTAATACAAATGGGAGACTCCTGGGTGGAGCTTCAAACCTATGAACTCTAGAGAACCAAAAGCATAGTCCTACGTCTCTGATTGTCCAAAATGACCAAAGAGTGAATTTTAAACCTTTAAACATTGCAGGATTGCAACATGAATATTAAAGCTAAAGAAAATTTTTTTAATCAAGAAATCTGCAGGAATCATCAGCCTGGTTTAGTTTTAAAAAAGTAGATGGGAAATGAGAAATGTAATTAGTTTTGATGGTTGCTGTTCTTGTTGGTTACACTGTACATTATCTGGTGGTTCAGGGTTGTTGAGTTGCTGCATGAAGGAGAGCAGCCATGGACCGATTCTTCTGATCCTAATCCAGGGTTACAGAGCTTCCTGATCTGTGGGAGGAAATGATGCTCAGGTCATCACTGCTCTTACATCACCATGGAAACTTTAGACATAAATTTTCTATTTGCTCATGTTCTTCTGTCTTTACAGCTTAACATTGTATTTAATTAATATTAAACATTATATATTCACAACATTATAAAATGTTCATGTGCCTTCCATGTTAATAGGGAGTAAAGTCTTACTCTCAGTTATTCTCCGCTTCCTGTGGAGTCTGGGGAAGATATAAAAGGTTCCCACTAACAGTGACAGCAGGATGAGGACTTCAAAAAGCCACACAGACACAAAAACCATGGAACCTGAGAGATCTAGTGAGAGAGAAAGAAGAGAGCAAATTAAGAAAAAAGTTTTAAATATGGAGGGTCAAATGCCCACTTTGCCCAGTAGTTTCAGAGGTTTTGTCCACTGGCGTGTGGTCACAGTACTGTGAAAAAGTATTTACACCTTCCTGATTCTTTTTTTTTTTTTTTTTTTTATCATACAAATTCAATATTACACAAGGATAACCCAAGTAAATACAAAATGCAGTTTTTAAACAATGATGAATTCATTTATTAAGGGAAAAATCTGTTCAAACCAACCTGGCCCTATGTGAAAAAGCAACTGCCTCTAAAACTAATAACTGGTTTACATCCTTGGTGGCAACAACAACTGCAATCAAGCATTATGATAACAATGCAAGGCAGTGAGTCTTTGACATCTCTGTGGAGGAATTTTTGCCCACTGTTTTTTTTTTTTTTTTCTTTTCAGAATTGTTTTAATTCAGCCACATTAGAGGGTTTTTAAGCGCGAGGTTAAAATCTAAAGAAATTCAAGAACAGATGTGAAACAAAATAACTGACATGTATCAGTCTGGAAAGGGTTACAAAGTCATTTCTAAGGCTTGAGGACTCCAGCGAACCAAAGTGAGAGTCATTCTTCACAAATAGGGAAAACTTGGAACAGTGGTGAACCTTTCCATGAGTGGCCAGACTACTACAATTACACCAAGAGCACAATGACGACTCATCCAGAAGCTCATGAAAGAACCCAGAACAACATCTAAAGAACTGCAGGTCTCACTTGCCTCAGTTAAGGTCAGTCAGTAAGGTGACTCAACAATAAGAAAGAGACTGGGCAAAAATGGCATCCATGGGAGAGTTCCAATGTGCAGGTGTAATGAATCTAGAACACAGTTTTACTGTGTTTAAAAAAATCCCTCAATATTATTTATTTTATTTTTAGAATATTTTTTTTCAGATCTTTGCTGTGTTTTCATGAGTCATACATTTTTTTTAAACTACAGTGAATTATATAAAAGTCCATAGTAGTATGAAGTATCCTGGTAGTGGAACTGATTTACAAAGCAAACACGTACTCGCGCTGCACCCTCGTGCCAATGACCACATCACAGCCGTGCTACAGTATATCCAGCAGTACAGTACTCCCTCTCTTGTGATATTGCTTTTATACAACAGTTTCACAATCACATATTTGCTCACATATTCTTTAATGACTGGCAGATCCTTCTATGACTGACCCTGTGCTCTAAACCCAGATACACTAGCATATGCAAAGAAACGATCATTTTGCAGTAATCTATATAACAAATAAAGACTTAACTTAAAAAGTTAGTGCCTGACCATTCTGAAATTCTTACTGGCACTACGTGAGAAGAATAAACCATGGAGGTGGTGGACAGTTCTGTAGGTTTCTCTTTATATCTCCACTTATTACACTTCAGAATATTAGCTCTGTTAAAATCCAGGTTCTGGGGTTCAATCCCAAACAGCATTAAATGGAGAGCTGGTGCTGGGTGGACAATCTACTGTCACCCCCTGATCAAAGCGGGTTGGAATGCAACCTATTGACACTTGGATGAGGTGACACCTGGTTTTGGCGAGGACTCCTATTGACGTCTCAGCTCTTTACACATACAATATACTCCTCACACATTGGCGCTTGACTCCATGTCGCAAAATGATTTATTAATAAAATTATTTTTATAGTCTAAATAAAAATGTTTTTCTAAACATTGGCTTTTGTTGTTTTACTTACAATATTTGTTAATTTAATTTAAATGAGGTTTGGGCTTCGAGATGTTGATCCGGCAACGCGATCCTCATCTTTAATTTCCTATGTAGTCTAACCTGCACTCAACCGCACGTATAAAGTTTGCCAAAGCGCACCGACAGAAGTAGTTTAATGATGAATGCATCGTGGAAAAACGCCCCTAAAGCTGTCGCCACGAGAGACACTGCAGTAAAACTGTTATTCCGGTTAAGTACCATCTGTAACTTCTGAGATAACTATTTATTAATTCATTTATTTATATATTTATTCTTATTTAAATCTGATTCTCATTACCTTTTTAAATGACCATTTTTATTTAATTTACAATTCATACACAAACAGTATTGATGTTATTTATTTCAATTTCCTTTCCTTTTTTTTTTTTTTTTACAGAATACTTGCCAGTTCTGATACAGTATGTAGCTTGCCAGACAAATAGAAACTCTACATCATGGGTTGCCAACCCTGGTCCTGGAACGCAACCCTACATGTTTTCCAATTATCTCTGCAATACTGAGTGTTAATTAACTGGATCAGGTGTGTTCAGTCAATCAGAAGTTAATCATTTAGTAACTGTCTATTTAGGGACATTACAGTGCTTTACAATGCTAAGTATCCTTAGGGAAGTACCCTGGGAAGTATACGACACAGGGGGCTCAGGTATGTTAAGTGTGATTCCAAACAGCAGGAAGCAAAAATGTTCTGTTCAAAGGGAACTGCTAACGGTATAGGGAACAACTGAACATTGCCTGAAAACAACACAACCTCAGGTGGTATAGAGACATGACACTGAAACATCAACCCTGTAAATCAAACTTACTCATATTGCTTGTTTAAGAGCACATTGTCAATAGCAATCCAAAAATTTTAAAGTACATAACCGATTTGTTTGAAACATGTCATAAAGTATTATTATTACAGTGGAACCTCGGATTGCGAAACCGAGAAAAGATTTTAAATATTTTTTTATTCGGAAACCGAGCAAGTATTAGTTTACGAGCGCCGAGTATTATGCTTCACACATGCGACTCTTATTTTGACACCGAGCGTCACTCTCTCACCTCAGAACTTAGGAATGAATTATGTTCACGAACTGAGGTTTCACTCTACTTCTTTAATATATATTTCAATTTCATATATGAATATTAGAAATCAAAATAAGTAATGAAGAAGCACAATAGACTACATTTGCTAAACTATTGTTAAACTGTATCAAAATGTTCTTTTTCTATTTACACTGTATCTTTCATATGAAATGCATTCAGTAACATTTGTGTTAATTCCTTTTCTTAATCAAAATAATATTGTAGAAAATAGTATTGTATAATTAACAGAAATGTTAATTATTTTTAGGTTTACATGAAAAATATACATGGCAAAATGTTTTTATATTTGAAATAACAATTAACAATTACGCAATAACAGTTTTGTAAATGGTATTATTCTGAGAGCTTCTTTAAAGACAACAGATTTTATCAAAAAGCTATTTTTAATTGTGTGTTTGTGCATATTTAATTGGATGAAGCCTCATTTGCATAAATAAATGTAACTATTTAGATATAAAAAATCTAATATTAAATAAAATATGTTTAGGAGGGATTGTAGTGTGTAAGACTGGTTATATTGTAATGAAGTGACTTGTAACTGTTGTAGTGTGTGTATGTGTGTGTGTGTGTGATGTGATTAGAGTGTGTGTGTGTGTGTGTGTGTGTGTGTGTGTGTGTGTGTGTGTGTGTGTGTGTGTGTGTGTGTGGTCCTACCTTCAATGCTCAGCTGGAGAGAATACATGGCTTTAGGATTCCCAGCTGCATCACAGGTGACTAAAGTGTATGTACCAGTGTCATTCCTCTCTGCACTGGTTAGTATCAGAGTTTTATTATCATTAACAAACTGCCATCCTGGGATATTTGGTGTTGGTGGGTTACTGTCGGTTTTTCTATATTTTAAAAGTAGGAGGTCGGTAGATATCTTGTCTATGGCCCATAGGTTAAACGAATCCTTCAGGGGCATTTGCAGGTGCACTTGTTTTCCCAGAGCTATGTAACACTGATTATTACTCTCAGTAAATCTACAGACAACAGGATCCTGAAACAGCAAACCTGCAGAGAAAAACATCATCAGGAACATTCTTAATATTCCTACACACTGATATTATACACTGTAAACCCGAATAAGTTGGCAAAGCTAAAAAAAAATTGAGGTAATCAGTTACATCAATTTTTTTTAAGTAATGATGTTTCCAATTTTAAGTAAACAGAATTATCAGTTTTTGAGTTTGTTGTACTCTATATACACTGTATTCATATTAATCATTATTTATTTGCATTACTGAGTAGCCTAACTTATACTAGAATGTTTGTTTAGTTGTTGCAAATTAAGCAAATTGTTGTTGGTCTTTCGCCTGCTCCTGGCAATGGGTCGCCACAGCGGTTTGTCACAGGTTGTCACATACTAGGTGTTGTTACTGGCTGTTGTTGTTGCCGTGGGCTTAATGTTGGCAGCCATAGACGCAGAGGGAATTCAAACATAAAAGTCTTTTAATAACCAAATAAAACATGAACACAGGCTCTTTAGCAAAACACAGGCTTAGAGCTTAACACAAATAGACATGGAGCTGAAACTAACCAGAGTCAAGACTAGAGACAAGGGACGAGACTAGAGACAATGCTTGACCCAGTTTCCCAGAACAAACAGCTTTTTATAACGGATCTAATGAGCTACCTCAGTTCAGCTGAGCTCCCTCATCACTTGACCGAGGTGCCTTCTGGGAAACTGAGTCTACAAACACAAACAACAAACTTATCGGGCACACAGTGCCCTATAGGGGTGAACCCTTACACAGGTTTTTACACCAGATGCTGTTCTGAACACAACCCTCCGATTTTTATCTGGGTTTGGGACAGGCACTTCATCCAGTGGCCGGGATTCGAACCCAGCCCTTTCGCATGGCAGGGAAAACACCTACCACTGAGCCACCAGTGCTCTGGTGCTTCAGGGTGCCCAGATTTGTAAAGATTATACTTACAGCATTATGTGAAGACAGACCAATTCACCATCTTGATCAAAACGATTCAGTGTGGGCAGTTTACATGTGCATCGATGATGTCAGACACAAAATTGCTAGGCTGAAAGATTTTAAGTTGGTGGAACTTTAAGGAGTTTCTGTGGCTCTTATACATGCCTGGGTGTTTATCAAAAAAACACTGGACTGGACGGACAACACAGATGCAATTTATAGAGCAGACTCTTTCTGCTGTGGAGACGATGGTCTTTCGGAGTTCAGGGAGAACTACTGAAGACCTTTTTTGAGTCTCAGCCATCTTCTATGGAGTGGTTTCCTGGTGCAGCAGCATCTCTACTGCAGACTCTATTCCCCTTGACACTGTACAGGAGGTGGGAGAAAGGAGCATGGTAGCTAAGCTATAATCACTGCTGGGGAATGTCCCTGTTTTTCACACTGCTCAGGGGTTATGTACGGCAAACTGACAGGTGGCAGTAATGCTTTTACAAATTGCCTCTCTTCACTGTTTATCTTTAGAGGTAAGAGGCAGAATTTTGCTTCAGTTATTCCTTTACATTTTACTACCTTCTTCCCTCTCATCCTCTCTCCAGTTTCACTTTTTAAAAATAAAATCATTTAGATCAGATTATGACTACACAACTCCATTATTGGGGTTTTAAACGGTTGTGATTGGAGCAGTCTGATGCAGTCTCATGTTGTATGCTGTCTCCGCAGGTTAGTGATAATGTACGATTTTTAATAACAGCGAAGATGCAGCCTTGAAATATTGACACAGCAACAGTCGGAAATAATAAATTAAACTTTGCTCTTATAGCACCGCACCCACCATGCAGCGTGAAATCAAAGAAAAACCACCTGCATTCATGGGGTTGTCGGCATCATCCATGGCGCACGCATTAATTATATATAGTATATTAATTCATTAAACATATATATATATATATATATATATATATATATATATATATATATATATATATATATATATATATATATAATGTAACTGTTTTTTCAGACTATCTGTTATACGCAGCAGTCCCTCACATTATTAACGAGGAGTAGGACTGCACCAAGCAAAGCTTGTGACGACACTGACAGCTGTAAAGTAGACTGTGCGCTATAGTGGGTGTTGCAGTTTTTACAGGTTTTTGTAGTTTTAAATGGTGGAAAAGCGAAATAGTGAAATCAGTGGCAGGTGTGTGAAAGCTTTATGCTCACAGACAACACTTATAGTTATGTTAGTCAGATTGCACCGATCACAACTGTTTAAAACCCCTATAATAGAGCTGTGTAGAACTGTCATAATCTGATCTATATGATTTCGAAAATAACGTGAAACTGGAGAGAGGATGAGAGCGTTTTGCTTGTGGAGGAGGGAATATAATATAAAGAAATAATTGAAGCAAAATCCTACCCCACACTTACCTTTTAAGATAGAAAGTGAGTGGACCATAGTTTGTGAAAGCATCAGTGCCACCTGTCAGGCTGTGGCACATACCTGTCAGGAGTGTAAAACTCCTCACACAAAAACAGGGCTCACTGAGGCCAGGGAGGGAAACAAAAAACAAAGCGTGGTTTCTGAAAATCTGTTCTAGTACAGTATATCATGATAAAAATAAAGGTTTCATAATCAGTGTTGGGTGTGTTATATAGTAATCTAATGCATTAGGTGCACCATTTAAGTGATCCTACAAGCCCCGCCCCCAACCACCAACACCCCCCTCCCCCCCTCGGTTATTCCTGCTGTTAGTAGTTAACAGATTACGGGCCAAACTTTGCTGAGTGATGATGGTAGAATAATTATAAAGGTCTTGACTAAAACAACATGCATGAGCAATGACAAAGGAGTTTTCAATTCCTGAAATGGAAAAGTACTCGAACTAGTTACTTTTATCAGAAGGTAATGCTGTAATGTAACTGACTACTTTTTAATGACAGTGATTTTGTAATTAGTAATTAGTTTTCTAATTAGTTACTTTAAAAAGAAACATCCCGCAACACTGTCATAATATACTGCCAAAAAACTTTTTGGAAAGAAATTCCAGTCTACCATTTGTGTATATATTTTTTCTGGGTTGCTACAGTATCATTTCAATTACAAAAACACATACAAAGAGAAAAAAAAAAGTGATTGGCATGCTGTCGACGCCCAATTCAAGGGCTGAACTATGGCAGCTTGGCATTGCTGGGATGTATCCTACAGCTTTAACCATTTGAGCCATCACTGCCCTAAATATATCATTAGTATTTCAAAATGCCAAAACTATCTTCTGTCTACTGCTTTCCCAACTGAGCTATTTGGGTGATTTCTTGAAGTCAGCCATGCCACGTTTCTTAAGGTTTTATTTTAGCAGCACTAGGTTGAGCGACACATATAGCAGCATCAGGTTGCTTAAGGGAAAAAGCGTTAAATTACTAACAAAAAAAAAAAGGTCTAGATTACTTATATAAAAATTATTCTCCATTACAGGAGAGCTGGATTCAGTACTGTGTTACAGCATTCAGTAACGAAATCGAAGTGGAAATAAGTGGACCTATCTCTCCATCTCTCTCTCATTCTCTGTGTGTCTCTTCTCATTTGCTTTTTCACTTGTTTGTAGAAACTTGCATATTATGATAAGTATTGTATACTGTATAATCATATTGTACTGTCATATTGTCTTAAAGTATTGTTATATAGCATTCTGTCAGATCACTCATCCCTATATTCCACTGTGCTGATTTTAATAAAAATATTTTTTGCTTTTGGAATGCAGGAAATGACCTATCTTTATTAAACTTTGTTATAATTTAAATTAAGCATAAACTGTACAACATTATAGGTAAGAAATGAATTGGGCATTTTAAGAAGATAAAACCTACCCATGACAGTTTGGGTGAAAATCCACAGGATTCCAAAGATGACCTGTGTCCTCATTTTATCCAGAGACCAGTCGTCTTTCTGCAGTTGCTTTAGAGATCATGAGTGATGATAAGCCAGATTTTCTCAAAGCATCATGCAATACTGGCTGAAGAGAATTGAATAAAACTTTGGCAGTATTTTGGTATTTGCCTGAAGTTAAACCATAAACCTGTGCCATAAATGATATCAGGATGGTGAGCAAAAGTTATGAAAAGTTATGAGCAGTCATGTACCAGATGAAGTCACAGCATCTAATACATTATTGGATGAATATAGGCCTTTTTTTTTAGATGGGCGTGGCTACATGCATCACTCAATAGAACTCATCAATGCGACAGTGTATAGAGTACGCGGAAGACACAGAAATTATGGCACTGCAAATACAAGCCATCACAATACTAACGAAATACAAACAAAACCGAGACACAGCATGACATACTTCCTCTTCTCGCCTTCACACACACAAACACACTCTTAATGGAAACACTGCTCGGTCGTGATTCTTTTTAGGTAAAGTGCAGGTTAATTTGTTAATTTGAGCGTCATTGTCCCTGGTTAATTTTCCTGATAGAAATGTGTGTGTGTGTGTGTGTGTGTGTGTGTGTGTGTGTGTGTGTGTGTGTGGGAGGGTCTGATTCCTCCTCTCTTCTTACACACACACACACACACACACACACACACACACACACACACACACACACACACACACACACACACACACAGCAGACACTACATACACTGTCAGAAACACTTATCTGTCTGGGTTTATTTTCACTTTTTTCAGGTGCAGGTTAATTTGTTTTACTTTTATTTTATATTTTCTATTAACTATTTTTATGTATTTATTTTTTGGGGCTGTGGAAGGAATAATTTAAGTTTCCATAATTTCTTATTGGGAAATTCGCTTTGATTTATGAGTGTTTTGAAATATGAGCCCGCTTCACGAATAAATTATGTTCGTAATCCAAGCTTCCACTGTGCATACATAGCTGGTTTCTTTCTTGCTTGCCTTCAGTTCCAGCACGCATTCCTCATCTATCTCCAGGTACTGGTGTTAAATATTTAGACCTCCATTTATATTAAATCATTCTAAGACTTACTTAAAGGGGGCATATTGTAAAATGACCTTTTCAGTAATGTTTAAGCCAACTTGGATATTAGGCATCTTGCAATCAGGCAGTGGCGAGTCAATTAATAATAAAAGAAGTATTATTGGAGAAAATAAAATTTGTTGTGGAGTGATAGTGAAGATATACTAATAGAAGGTTTGAAAAAATCTCAAACAGATTATCAGGGAGCAGATAATCACGCACGCACGCACACACACACAGGGAGGAGAGGTTAATAAAATGAACTGGTTGCTAAAGTCCAGATGTTTGAACTTCCCAGTTAGACCCTCTATCCCTCTGCTGCTTTGCTATTACAAATGCCATAGGTATCTACATACAGCAATGGTTTGCAAGCAAAAACAAAAGTATCCCAAATGTGGGGAAGAACGAAGCTAAATGCATGGGGGTAATGTGCAAAAAATGTTCTGCAATTGTGGTGGTCAAAATAAGATAGAAAGCAATGGAAATTCAGCAAGTGAAAGCAGTCATCAAAAGCTAGAAGCAGACCAAGATGCCATCAGTAGAAGTGAATCAAAGGAAAGAATGTAAAATAGTAATAACAGTGGAGATGATTTTATTTATTGGCTATGCAACCAACTGTAAAGGTCAAGTCGAGCACAAAACAGATTCAATTAAAATAATTTATTTAAAGAAGCAGATAAAGAATTGACAATAATGAATTTGTCCTTGTAGAAAATTACAGCAGACTGAAGATGTAAAGAATCAGCTATTGATCTCACATCAATATATAATTTGGCAACTCCTTGCAGGTGGGAAGCTGTGAAAAAAACAATGGGAAGAGATCAATATCCCGTGTTAATAAAAATAGGTTTGAATTTAGATGATCATGGAAAAGCAGGGTGGCAGAAATGATCATTAGCAGTGCTAGTTTGGATAAAGTATCGATTAGTTAAATGTCATTATTTGTGAAGCTTCTTAGAGGCTACAAAGCAGTCCATCCAAAGGAAAAATGACGAGTGGAAAATGAAGGTTGCATCAGGTTTGAAAAACAGCAGACAAGGCAAATGTGCAGATTTTAAGGACAGGTCAGATGTGAGACCCCAACTGAAGTTGAAGCTCTGCACGGAAAACCATAAACAAGAGGCACATTCTGATCGGCCTGAAGTGCCCTGCGAAGTATACTTCACAGAGTGTTCAGGCATAATAAGTGTGATTCTAAACCACAGGGAATGAAAAATGTTCAGGTAAATGGAACTGTGAACGCTGTAGGGAACAACTAAACAACAGGTCTTCACTTTACCGGAAAAGGGAATGAAAGTCATTGCATCTCAATGGAGCGTAAAAACAAAAATGGAGCTTGAAAAGGGATTTATTTATTTATTATCATTATTATTGAGGACGACATCACATTAAAAGGACACAAAAATTTTCATTTTCATTTAATCAAGAAATATTTAGTATTATATAGGCTAGTAATCTGTAAAAAAAAAAAAATCTCTGTAAATCTTGAATCAATTATTATTATTAATCAATAATTTATTTACAAGTTATACATTTCAATAGCATGTTTTTGTTTCAATAAATATTTAATATTTAATGTCAGTAGTGTGAAATGTTCACAGCAGCAGTGACAGGTATACGAAGGGCTTAAGTTACCATGGTAACGCATAGACGAAGTGATGTCTGTGCTGGTGACTTCGCGTGGTGTTCCAAATGATGAGCTGCATTCCATTCCAAAGCCTACTTCACATGGTGCTCCCTACTCCCTGCTCTGTTTGCACTTCCCTCGAGAAAAAACTCCACCATTTGGTGTCCATTTCTACTCAGGCAGAAACGATAGAGCTTTGCCTCTAAATTAAACCTCTTCCTTAAATGACAATATCTAAGGTAAATCTTTCAGGTCACTTGCTATTCCATACAGCATCTCAAATAGACAGCACAGAAACGACATCTGCGTGCGGAACGACGCGCACGAAGAGGTTGTGTACAAGGATGCCGATCCCATAAAGTGCTGCTGTGGTGGGGCATTGAGAGAACTGGGCATACGTGAATGGCCCAAAATTGGTCCACAACAATGTGAGAGATTGATAAAGTCATACAGGAAATGATTACTTCATGTTATTGCTGATAAAGGTGAATCTACAAGCTAATGAATCACAGTGTACAGTATACTTATCATTGCCCATGTTTCTTTTTTTTTCCTTTTTGGCTTTGTTTTTGTTAAATAAATAAATAAATAATGGAGGTGGCACGGTGGTGTAGTGGTTAGCACTGTCGCCTTGACAGTGAACCCAGGGTCCGGGTTCGATCCCCGGCCAGGCTCTCTGTGTGCATGGAGTTTGCATGTTCTCCCCGTGCTTGGTCGGTTTCCTCCGGGTACTCCGGTTTCCTCCGACAGTCCAAAGACATGTAGGTTAGGTTAATTGGCGTTCCCAAATTGCCCGTAGTGTGTGAATGAGTGAGTGTATGTGTGTGTGTGTCTGTGCCCTGCGATGGATTGGCACCCTGTCCAGGGTGTACCCTGCCATGTGCCCCAAGTCTCCTGGGACAGGCTCCAGGCCCCCGTGACCCTGAATACAGGATTAAGCGGTATAGATGATGAGTGATGAGTGAGAATAATGGCACAGTGAAAAAAAAAAAAGTTATTTTTACTTCCTGTAATAAACCGATGTAGCAGTGTGAAGTAGCATTTCAACAATCAGGTAGTAAATGAAAACAGACTTTTTGTTTTAAAAGATTAAAATTTTTCTTGTTGATTCTGATTGAAAAACACTGACATGAAAGGTGCACATTCTATGTCGATTGTTATAAGTCAGACTAACAATGTTCAATAATAGAGTTCACTCTGAAACTTATCACTAGCTGGAGATCTTTACACACACACACACACACACACACACACACACACACACACACACACACACACACACACACACACACACACACACACACACACACAGGTTTAGCTCTGGGGAAACACTACAGACAGGGTGAAACAGTGGGTGAGGTTTTACATGACAAATATACTCATGAGGAGGAAGTAAGAGCACATTTCTACAGTGGGCTGTTTTCTGTTTTCTTCACATTTCCTGTTTTCTTTCCTAAGGAAATGGACAGAATGTTACAATTGGTTTCAGTGCTCTCAAAAGGAATTTAGTATCAGATTTAAAGTGTCTGCAAAAAAAAAAATTCAGTGGATATTTCTCTATTAAGTGTGAAACTGCATTCATACAAATTTAATTTAAATATGTCATGGAATTACACTGTTATAATTCACCTTAATATTTTCTTTTAGTTATCCTGGTCATGTACAAAAGGAGTGAGCTCTGTACATTTTGCATGGTCAGTTTTGAAAGATGAAGAAGTTGCCAGAGAAGTAGATATGAATTATTATATAAGGAATAAAGCATGATGTGGCATGCTGTTATACTGTAGAGAAATAATTAACAGTGATCTGGAGTATAAATAATAAAGCAAGGTTGGAATAAAAGTGGATTATTGTCCTATAATGGCATTTGCCAATTATTGCATTTTTAATATTTATTAAGCAGGTCAAACTGACAGGCAGCAGGATTTGACGATGTCACTGACTTTCGAACTCCAAACCCAATAGAAATGGTACCCAATGCAGCTACTGAAATTAATATGTTTCATATTTTTTTCTGATGCAAACTTTTCAATTAATTTTGTTTAATTGATTTGCAATTTGTTTGCAATATTCAAACTGTGTTTAAAGCCATTTTTATTTAGTGAATTTTATTCAGACAGAACAGCCACTGTATTGCAATGTTTTTCGAATATCACTCACTCACTCACTCATCATCTATACCGCTTAATAATGTATTCAGGGTCACGGGGGGCCTGGAGCCTATCCCACGAGACTTGGGACACAAGGCGGGGAACACCCTGGACAGGGTGCCAATCCATCGCAGGGTACACACACAATCATTCACACACTACGGCCAACTTACATGTCTTTGGACTGTGGGAGGAAACCGGAGTACCCGGAGGAAAACCACCAAGCACGGGGAGAACATGCAAACTCCATGCACACAGAGACGGGAATTGAACCTGGCCAGGAATCGAACCCGGACCCTGGAGGTGCAAGGCGACAGTGCTTACCACTATGTTTTTCGAATGTTTTTCAAAATTTTCTTGACAATTGAAGTAAATCAAATCATAAGGCCAGTATTCATTCATTAATTCATTCATTCATCGTTTATACTGTTTATCCTGTTACAGGTTGAAGAGAGCCTGAATCCTATTCTAGGAGACTACGAGCTCAGGCAAAATACACCACACACAGGGGGCGCACACACACACTCACTCACTATGGGCAATTTGGAAATGCCCATCAACCCAATCTACATGTCTTGGAATTGTGGGAGGAAATCGGAATACCCAGGGGAAACCCGTCAAGCACGACGAGAACATGCAAACTCCATGCAGAGATCTGAGGCGGGAATCGAACCCAGACCCTAGCGGGACAGGGCCACAGTGCTCTGCAACTTTGCCACCTATGAAGCCAGTATTGTGAATCAAATGTTTTGTTACACCCCTAGATGTAAATCTGCTGTGCTATCTGTCTTTACACATCTGAAGCATTTAAGTCAGACTGGGACATGAAATTCCTTGACTGAAGGTGTAAAATCAATTGACATTTACAGAAGACTTCAGTCACAGTACGGTGATGAGAATTTTAGCGGCAGTAAAAACATTTGAACTTTACAAACATTTTAAAGAAAGCCATACTGTATGTCCATAAAAGCCCCTCCAGGTGAGGTCCACTGCAGTTGTTGATGAACATTCAAAGTGGAATACAGTCAGGATAAAACAACCTGTGGTTCGATCAGAAACGGTGTTTTGCTTTTGTAGGACAATGCACAACCTCATACTGCTCAATGAACCACGTGCTCATTACCTGTGCTTTTTGAAACATTTTTGAAGAAGTCAGGTAAAATGATCTCTATGCCGTTTTTTATCACTACAATACTGTATGTGTGTGTGTTGTACATCATATGTTGTTTAACATTTACATCTCCAGTCCATAATGCATAACCAGATGTTTAATGCACAGAAATGATAACATCAAAAATAAATAAAGTTATATTTAAGCATTCATTTCTTAAATCAGGAAAAGTTTCATTTACATTCATATCAAAATATTCAGTAGGCTACATGTATTAAACCCATGAGTTAAATAACTTCTCTGTTGTATGACCTTGACAAACAAATTATTTCCATTTTTTTTTCTGTGTTTAAAGTCGCAATAAATGGGCACTACAGTAAAATAACATGTGCAGCTAATCCAGGACCAGTTAACCTTTTGGTGTGGACATCATTTTCCTGACTGAATGTTTGAATCCCTCTTTTTTCCTGTATGTATGCAGCTCTTGGTTTTCATTTTTACTTACTGCTCTAGTGGTAGTTAATTATTTATTTATTTATTTATTTATTTATTTATTTATTTTTTTTACTAAAAACTTAAAAACCTTGCCTTCATAGCAGCGCTTTCTAATGTTTGCTAATAGTGATATAGAAGGGCAGCTGGAGTCACAGTTTGGTGCTGATATGACAGCAGCCTCATCTGATTCTATGAGAAGACTCATTACAGGAACTCAGTTGTTAGTTATTGCCTCATCACCGTACAAGCCTACAGACTCATTACAAGCCATTTCTATGTGTTTGGGCTATTAATGGAGTTCCTTGGAGGTTAGGATTTCAGGCACAAAGCATGCAAACCACTCATGGCTCCTGTGTACTGAGAAAACTTTCTAATTTGATGTTTTCCAAGAACTAGTGAAACACTGGGATACGTGCATTAGTGTGGCAGGGGATCATTGTGAGAAATAAGGGACGTTTTTTCTCCCACAATTGTACAATTGCACAATCAAAAGTCCCAGATTGATTTGAACACACACACACACACACACACACACACAAACACACACATACTGTTACCATGGTGTCTTTTTTATTCAGGGCAATCTTACAGGACTGTGGGGATGATAATGTGATAATTAAACTAATGAAAGATTTGAAGGTGCAGGGAGACAAACACATAACAGCTCAGAGTTTAGATAATAATAATAATAATTAAATCTTGCTGATTATTATTATTATTATTATTATTATTTTTTTAGAGCCAGCATTACACTGTTAAGCACATGGACAGGAAGTGAAGAAGGAGAATAATTCTATAATATGGGGCATGGGCTCCCTCTGGTGGTGCGCTGATGAAATGGTTATTATGGATGATAAAGTCATTAATCCTTAAGTCTAAAGTTGGGCATGGCCGCTCAAACAGGCCGGCTTGCCCTTCATCTATAAATTGATTGTGAAATGTAATGCACAGATTTATTATTTTGCAAACTGTTATAATATTTTTAATGTTTTGCCATAACATTGTAAAATGAAAGAATTGAATCTGTAAATCATCTAATTTGTAGGCTGTATGGTTGTAAAATAAAGTGCATTGTAATGTGTTTTTTTTTTTTTTCTATTATGCACAAACAAATCAGCCTGAAAAGAACAATGTCCTAAAACAGATTTTTTACTAACACCAGAAAAGGTGATTAATAAAATACTTTATTGAGTTATTAGTTGATTAGTAAAAACAGTAGTCATGTAACAATTCATATGCAATCTGCTTGTGAATGAGGCATCAAAGACAGGATCAGTGTCTAGACATTTAGCTTGGAACACTTTTATACTTGAACAGGGGTTTAACATGAAGGTCTGAATCAAAATAGTTCAGATAACATTCTTTATCTGGATCACCTTTTTCAAGTTCAATAGTTTATTTATTCACTCATTTATTTATGATTCTTAAAACATTTGCATCGGTATGTCTCACAAAAGTGTCACATGTGCAAAAGGAACACAACACATACATATTTAAATTTTGAATACTTATAACAATTATGAGTTTCATCGATGAAAACCTTTGATCATTTGTGATTTCACTTGCTTCTTTAAAAAATCCTCAAAACTGCAATGTGTACATATTTACACAGATCACACATAACATTACAATATAAAACATCATGCGTGGTATTGTCTAGATTTTCTTTAAACCGCCTGGGCAGTTGTGGGAGCGGGGATGTTTGGGGGGTATGAACTTTATCTGATTAGAGCCACGGCCCTCGAAAACTCTGCACACATCCTGGGTCTCATTGGATTCACAGCTTCAATGAGCAACAAATAAGTGTTTTCCTCTATGCTGTTCATTAATACAGTGCTTTATATTCATATCTGTGACTGTAAATGTTTTGAACACATTATCTGTTGATGCTAAATAAATGCACAGTTTGTATGATCCGACTGGCAGTGATTTTTCCCCTTCAGCTTCGATAATCACAATCTGCTTCCAAATGTCCCTACATTATTTTTCTTTATGTGTATAAATGTGATGTTATTAATATTTAGTTCATTGTTAAAAAAAAAAAAAATCACAAAAACATTAGTGGAGTAGAATTAATGGAGTAGAATTTTGTGTGCTGCTGACATGATTTCGTACATGGCAGGTGATATTTGCAGGGTTTTGATTCAGCAGTAAAGTGTTGTTCCCATAAAGAAACAAATGTGCCCCGTGTCATTTACATTTCACCGGGTTAAATCTAATAGCTCGAGCTGTATCCTTGATTTATCTGTAACACATTAACGTTGCATTATGACGTGAACCTCCTCGCTTAATTGTGCACTACTTTGGATAGACTATTGTTTGGAAATGCCATTATAGGTCTAACTGTATGATATAAAACAAAAAGTGTTTACGACATGCTGCTATACAGATGGTACTGTAAACGGTTTTACCCCTGCGTTTTGCAGTGCCGACATTTGGGTTTGTGCATTTGCTGGCCTTACAGCTGAGTGGCGCTATATAACTATAAACTGAGACCTCAGGCCTTAGTTCATTCTTTCAGGATTAATGAGCCGCAGCTCCTTTAGAGTAGCAAATTTACTAAAAAAGTACTAAAATTACAGTACAAATTAAAAATTTTATTAAATTACATCTTATTAGGATTGAATTTAAAGAAAGTAAACGTTAACACAGTGAGCCTTTAGATTGTATCATGTGTAATTAGAAAAGGTACGCATGTAGCGTTTAGTGTCATCTTATCCTTTGTGTTCTTTAAATCGGAAGCAGATTTAGTATTAACTTGAATAAATGAAACTAAATTACCATAAAATTCAAACATTGTCAGGATGTTCTACTGCGTCAGCAGATGTCGATGTTTTTTTTACCGGAAAAGGGGATGAAAAATGTCCCATAAGTCATTGCATTTCAATGGAGCATAAACAAAAATGGAGCTTGAAAAAGGATTTGTTTATTTATTATTAAGTTATAAATGTTTCAATAGCATTTGTTTTATAATGGTATCAGTTTTTGTTTCAATAAATATTTAATATTTAATGACAGTAGTGAAAAATTTTCACAGTAGCAGCGACAGGTATATGAGGGGCTTATGTTATCATGGTAATGCATATAGGAAGTGATGTCTGTGTTGGTGTTCCAAATGATGATCTGCATTCCATTCCGAAGTCTATTTCACAGGGTGCTCTCTACTTCCTGCTCTGTCTACACTTTGTTCGACAAAACTCCACCATTTGATATCCATTCCTACTCAGGCAGAAACGATAGAGCTTTGCCTCTAAATTAAACCTCTTCCTTAAATCACAATATCTAAGTTAAATCTTTCAGGTCACTTACTATACAGCATCTTAAATACACTGCACAGAAACGACATCTGCATGCAGAATGACGCGCATGAAGTTGTGTACAAGGATGCCTAAGGTGCTGCTGTGGTGGGGCTCTGTGAGAACTGGGCATACGTGAATGGCCCAAAATTGGTCCACAACAATGTGAGAGACTGATAAAGTCATACAGGAAATGATTACTTCATGTTATTGCTGCTAAAGGTGAATCTACAAGCTAATGAATCACAGGGTATTGTCCATGTTTCTTAATTTACTTTTTGGCTTTGTCTTTAAATAATAAAAAAATAATGGTTCAGTGAAAAAGGTTATATGTTGTTGTTCATCTGAGGTTGTATTTGCATAATACTGAGACCCGCTACAATCAGATTATTTTTTTAGATGTTTTTATGAAAATCGAACATATAAAAAATAACCTAGAACTGAAAGAGGGAGTTCTAACTTTGAAACATGACTGTATATTCAATGTAGTTGATGTATTGCTCAGTGTTCAGATTGTTCCTTATGTGTTACTTCCTGTAATAAACCAATGCAGCAGGATTCTCACTTCATGAACTAAATATATATATATATATATTTACATATATATCTAGTATAATTTTGAACACACATTTAATGTCCGCACATTTTCAAAACTTCACTAACTGCCTTATTATGAAAGTCAATCATAATCATGTGTAAAAGAACTGAGGATTTTTTGCAATGCTTAGCACTATGTTGTCTGAAAAGTATTACATATTATATATATTGTAAGCATATCAAGATTTTTGTGGACAACTTATGAGGATTATTATTTATTAATTATTATGCATGAGGTTTGAATTTCTGTTGAAATCGCATCAACACCACCAGCACACAGTGATGTCTGTGTATAACTTTGGCATTTTTATTTCCATCTTGGGCACATCCTGACTATCTTATATAAAAAATATATTTTTTGTTTTTTTTTTTGCATTTACTTTAACCAGAAGCAGTGATAACACTTAAAAAAAAAATACATGTTGCTTAGTACGGTAATTTATAAGTAAGATAATAACTGCAGGGTGTCATAATTTTTTTTCTTTCTTTTTTTTTTTTTTTTAAACGACACTGTGTTAAAACTGGTATGAAAAAGTAAAAAAGAATTAACCACAAACAGTGAAATTTAAGTGGTCATCTAACTATGATACTGACCTCACAAAATAAAATTAATAGAATGCAGGTCTTTCACTTCCCACTTTGAGATTATTTTTAACTGTAAAAAGCTGCACTCACACACATACAGAAATATAGCTTCTTGTTATGGCTTACATTTACAGCCAGCTTGATGTTTGACTAAGCCTAAGTTAGGGCGAGATGTAACTGAGTTACAGTAATAGTCTCTATTGCCTTTTCCTGTTAAATATTAATATGAATCAGCTGTCAATGACACTAAGTCACATAACAGTGAAACCTAATGGTTTATTGCTTTTTAACAGTCCATCCAATTTTGTCTGATCATAGCACTTTGAGGGCTAACCCAAAACATGTACATAGAAGATCAAGGAATTACATTTTAAAATAGACTAATTCTGATTATAGAGTTTTTATTTACTTATTTTAAATAATGACAGCAAAGAAAATAGTTATTTAAATGTTTATTATGTGCATTCTAACATTCCTTTTAACATCACAATAATTTACACAAGTCCTTGCATGGCAGGTGCTCCAGAAGATAAAACTAATTAAAGTGTTGACATGGTGATGTTTTCTGAGATGAGAAATGTATTTATTCAGTTGTTATAAAAGATTATGAAATAAAATATTAAATAAAAACCGGTATGTGTCTTTCTTTTTCGCTTGATCAGTAACAGGGACACAAACAGATTATGAATATGTTCCTGTCAGCATGTTTGTACAAACTTAATTTAGTTTTTTAGCACATGCCCAGCTGCAAAACTGTAAATCACTTCCTTATTTAAGAGGGACTGATCATAACACACATAAGAAAAGCTTTGAGTCAATATCAATAAAATATAAAAAAACACATGAATTCATTATAATAATGCTAATAAAAATAAGAAGAAGAGGAAGAAGAAGTCATTGAAGTGTCTGACTCTGCATCCTGCCTCTGTTTCTACATGGTACATGGTGATTTTGATCCTTAAGGCAATGAATCCACTATGTCCTGATACCAATGGAAGATTTAGTATGAGTTATAATGCTCTTTATTGGCCTGCACTGTGCCCTGAGCCTTTTGGTATAGGCCCCATGCCCCATGACCCTACAGTATGTAGAATAAGCTGGATGGAAAATTAATGAGTGAATAAATCATTGACATGCGACCAGTTTAATTTAAAATCTGTAATTTTTGGAATTATGACACAATAACTTTCTTGACAGTTTGGCCAAATCATTTTGCTAGCTTATTTAAACAAAGGTTTAAAAATACCCAGACTGTAACATCTGTACCACCGCAGCACGGGGAAATAAGATCTAGCTCACCGGATTACTGAGTTGACGCTTTATCCCCACCTCGTGTGTCTACGTGTGTATTGTCTACACTTTAACACTAATGAAGAGCACCTGTGTCTACCTATATATTCCGGTCGAACCCAAAGCACCTTGTCTGTTCACTGTCGTGCACCTTCCGTATTGCTTACGTGTTTGATCCATGCACCAAATCTCTTCACTATTTCCCCCAGGACTGAGAGGTGTCTGCAGGTGTGGTTCTGTTTCCACGGCGAGGAGTCATCACTCCGGACCAAGTCCGCTGGCCTACGAACCTGTTTAGTTTTGGTTATCTTTTGTTTTCCCACCTGCAGACCCCAGCTGGGGAGAAGCTGTTTTGTGAACTTTTGTGTTGGTGATTTTCTTTACACTTCAAATACGAAAAGGAAGAAAGAAATAAAAGCAAGTAAACAATGGAACCTGCTTCTGCGTCCGCTTCCTGCGAGATAGACATAACACAGACGAACGCCACATCTATCTTTTTTTTTTTTTTGATAAAAGAGGATTTACAATCAGTACTAACAATTCTTATGAATTTTTGTCCTTTAATTTGATGTGTGCTCTAAATCATCTGGCTGTTATGTCTGTATGAACTGTAAGTATATGTACTACATGTATACTGTAAGTACACATTAGCATAGCTCCAGGTTATTTTTAGTCTGGGTGAAACTGAAACTGTGAAAATGGCTTAACACATTTACTTTTTTTTTATTGCTCAGGCCCAAGTAGATGTATCCAGTCACAAATGTATGAAAACGACTGAATCTTGACAACCCCCCAATCTATGAACTTGACTGGATGCTTCAAATTAAAAAGTGAAAAAAATGCAATTAAATGTTTTGAAACCCACAGATACTGTATAAAGCATATAGTAATGTGTTGGATGAGCGATGTAGTTTTTTTTTTAAAGGTTTGACTTAAAAAAAACCCACATGTATAATGTATTTCTTTAATCATTTAAAGTACAAGTAGAGAAACAGAAATGTCTGTTGGAAAAAATAAAGCAATTCAGTCTTAGTCTTTTTACTTAAGCTACACAGGAAGTTCACAACTGTTTCAGGTCAAATTGTCAACAAAACAATATTATTAAAAAATTATATAATAAGACTACAAAAAATCCATTCATCCATCCATCTAGAAACCTCTATAGTGCAACCAGGGCCTGTGAAGGCCAATGGACACAACTGTATTGTATTTATTCCCATTTTGTACAACCGTGGTAGGATTTCCCGTCAACATTCACGCACACATTCATGCACTATGCCAATTAGTCTAATCTGCATGTCTTTGGACTGTGGGATGAAACCTGAGAACCCAGAGGAAAACAACCAAGCACGGGGAAAACATGCAAACTCCATGCACACAGACCCTGTGGCAGGAATTGAACCTAGGACCTGGAGGTGCAAGGCAACTATACTAGATTACTAAGACACCGTGCTGCAATTACTAATGATGCTGAATAAAACACATCCCCAGAAGTCTTTTCCATTCTTATAGGTCATCTTGATTGTGTCCTGCCTTTTTTACTTTTACTATTTTCCGTTTTTCCTGTGTTACTCACTGTACAGACAGGCTCTCTCTCTCTCTCTCTCTCTCTCTCTCTCTCTCTCTCACACACACACACACACACACACACACACACATTGTCATGTTTGGGTTGAAATCTGAAATAAATAATTTAGATCCAAAAATAAAAAGTTTTAAAACTATAATATTTAGATAATCAGGTTCCACTCTGATGCTTTACAAAAACTCTAATAAGGCTGAGAGTGTGTGTCTCACTGATTGTGTTGGACATGTGAGTACACACAATCATCTTGTACTTTGGCCACCTTGTGCTTGTGTTTGGCAGGGGTGTTAAACACAAGCTCGCCGTACTGCACCTCGTTTTCTTTCTTCTCTTGCTTCTTCTTGGTTGCTCGAGGAACCGCCTCAGCATTCTCCATATCTTTGTCCTGAGCATCTGCTGGATAATAAGAGAACAGCTCATTCATCATACCTGTCATCATTTCCTTCTTGTTTTGATTTAATTAGATTTTTTTTATGTGACTTATATATAGAGTTTTAACCAGGCTCAGGCCTGAATATTCAAGAGAGCAGCTACTGAGTGAACAGAAACATTTTGTCCATTTTGTCCATTTTAGGAGAATACCCATTGGAGCTGGCAGGAAGGTGTCATGCACACTCGTAACACGACCGGCACTAGGACCTGGAAGTAGTCTGGTCGGGTTTCCAGGAAGCATAAAAGGAGACAAAATGGCGCTTCACATTGCTCAGTCATTGAGTTCGCCCATGCCTTTGCTGACGCTACGCCGACTATTCTGTGAGTACTCACCGATTCTGGTTGCTTCTTTGATTGAGTGTGTGTTGCTAGAACGCGGGTTTATTTGTGTAGATCCTTGCTCTTTGTGTAAGAGAGTTCTTAGACTAATCGCGTGGTTATCCTGCCTATTCGTGCTGCTTCCGCGTTTGGGTTTACCATCCACGCTACACGGGCTAACTGCTAAGGCTTTTCAGTTTATCCTTCGGTTGCTCGTGACAGAAGGTGACGCTTATAAAATTACCACTATTTGTTAATGTGGTAAGCATATCAGAATGCATATAACATGGCCTACAACAGGAGACAATTTACTCCACACGTCAGAGTTTACTTCAATTAGCAAAGAACAGATATCTGAGGATTCAGTGAGTGAACTGTCACGAACCAGCTCAATCAGCCAAGCACACCCAGGTCATGATTTCAGCTAATTAACCCCATGCACCTGCAACCTATTAACAATCTACCACGCCTTTAAAAAGAAGTTTAGAACTCCATTCAGTACCGAAGTATCCCGCTTGTGTGCCGCTTAATCTGTCACTCGCAATTTTTCCAGTTAATTCTACCTCTGTGTTTGACCCTGCCTGTCTTCCTGGATTTTGTCTCGTGCCTTGCCCTCTGGATTATTATCATTGGTCGGATTTGCTTCTGCGTATGACCTCGCCTGCATTACGGACTTTGATCTCGGTACATGCTTCTGGAATTGTTTTTTCTCACTGCTGGACTACCGTTACCGACCCTGCCTGTCCTTCCGACCTCGTTTAGCGCTATTCCCCGCAATCTCTGTGTGTGCGTGCAGACTGGTGACCACTTCCACGTACGTGGATATCTTCACGGGGTATTTCCCCATTCATCCCATTCATTCACACATGCACCTTATCTCCTCTGCTCCTGCTGCGCCTGCACATTGAGACTTATGTGTGCCTTTGAAATAAAGCTTTCAGAAAGGCTGTCTGTCTGCAATTGGGTTCACTCCCCTTCAGCCCCTCCCGTGACAGTATACTTTGGCCATGGCAAACCCAGCAGACTTGGATCTATTGAGACAAGCACTCTAACAGCAAGGAGCCCTGTTAGACTCTCATCAACAAGGTATTCAGCAGGTAACGCAGACACTCTCCTCTATCACCTTACAACTACAGCAACTCTTAACTAATCATCCTTCTAGCACAGTTCAATGTGTATGTCATGAACCCTGGCTCCCTAACCCACAACCGTATGGTGGCGAACCTTTTTGTCACAATGTTCTTTGTTGATGGAGCTTAAAGCCTCTTCTTTTCCCATGGAGCTTTCAAGAGTGGCCTATATAATCACCCTCCTCACTGGCCGGGCACGTGAATGGGGAATGCTAATGACCCTTGCTGTGCGACCCTCAGAACCTTCACTGACGAGATGAAGAGGGTGTTCAATCGCTCCCTCTCAGACAGGGACGCAGCTAGGCAACTGCTGGAGCTTCGTCAAGGCTCCCGCTCTGCATATGATTATGCCATAGAGTTCCGCACTCTGGCTGCATCTGTAAACTGGGGCACCCAAGCATTCTACGCTGCCTTCCTCCCCGGGCTCTCTGAAGATGTCAAGGACCAATTAATTAGTCAGGAGCTTCCCTGTGATTTCAATGGTGTCATGGATTTAGCAGGTCGTGTAGATGCTCGGCTAACTCAGACACCATGTTCAATCCAAGTTCCCCTCCAGACCATCAGCACCACTATGGTCACCTCCCAGCCTGCACCCAGTATGAACCTAGTTCGTACCCAAGACCCATGCAAGTAAACCAAACCCGGATCTCCCCGGAGGAACGTCAGCAAAGGCTTCAATCCAGTTCTTGTCTTTATTGTGGCCAGATGGGTCACTACCGTCTCCAGTGTCCTTTGAAAGCAAAGACTTCTCCAGTTAATCTAGGGGCTCTGAAGGGGCCAACCTTTAATCAATCCCCATGTTCACGCCCGCTTCTGCCTACCATCATTGTCACAGAAGGTAGACCTCATGTGGTCTCTGCACTAATTGACTCCGGCTCAGACCAAAATCTGATCTCCGCCTCCAAGGTTAAGGATCTCAACCTCCCAACACAAGCTCTTGACCCTCCGTTAGCCATTCGGGCCCTCGACGGTACTTCTCTTCCCTCCATTACTCTCCGTACAGTACCAGTAACCCTCCAAGTATCTGGTAACCATTCTGAGGAGCTCTCTTTTCTCATCATACACGACGCAAACGCATCCTTGGTTCTTGGTCGCCCTTGGCTGGTTCGTCATAACCCACGAATTGACTGGGCTAGAAACACTATCCAAGAATGGAGGCCCTTGTGCCTAGCATCCTGCCTGAAGGCTGCTCATTGTCTGCCAACAACATCTTCCATCAATGAGGAGTTCTCAGATATCTCAGCTGTTCCGCCTGATTATTCAGAACTCAAGCAAGTTTTCAGTAAGTCATGTGCCCTCTCACTGCCCCCCCACAGACCCTACGATTGTGCCATCAACCTCCTTTAAAATCCTTCATGTATTTTGTCTTCATGGCATTCCTGTAGACATTGTCTCTGATCGTGGACCCCAATTCTCCGCCCAATTCTGGACAGCATTTTGTAAGCTCGTCGGGGCTACCCCCAGCCTTTCCACCGGTTATCACCCTCAGACCAATGGCCAGACTGAGGGAGCCAACCAGGACCTCGAAACAGCGATTCGATGTCTGACCACCCAAGACGCACACTCGTGGAGTCGGATGCTACCGTGGATTGAATATGCACATAACTCATTACCAACATCATCCACGGGCCTCTCACCATTTCAGTGTTGTCTCGGCTACCAACCCCCTCCCGTGACATGAACATGGCCATGGTCTGTGACTTTTATGCAGTTAGCAATACAGTACTAGGTTTCAATATTAGCCATGAAGGTTGCAACTAGATGGAAGTTCTTTTTATTGTCAATAATGTAATTTTCTCTATTCCAATGTTCCAATGTAACATTGCTATTATTCATTTTTTTAAACTAATTCATCCATTTATTCAATCATATTCTAAACCTCTAAGTCACTGGAAGCTATCTCAGGAGACTTGGGACTAGACAGGGTACACTCTGGACAGGGTGGCAGTCCATTGCAGAGCACACACAGACACACACACAAGCTCAGGGAGAACATGCAAACTCCACACATGAATCAAACCCTCGACACTTGAAACACGAGGCCCCAGTGCTAACCACTACACCACCATGCTGCCTCACATTGCTATTATTATTTTAATGAGACAAGTGTGAAAAGTGTGCTATTAGTCCTCCTTTAAAACCACATTACAGACATCATGTCCTTACTGGGAATATGAGTCAACTTTATATTATCAGAAATGAGTCATTCTATAAGTTGGGGTAAATTTTACATAAAAAGTACGAAACAATGTTCTTTCTTAATAGAACAAATAGTGGTTCAAGTTAGTAAATTCCTCCTCTGTAACATATCTGCCAGTTGCAATGCTTAAACAGTAAGCTGTCAACTGTGTTACAAACAGAACTTCATCCTGCAACTCAAAAAAATATTTGTTCCAATGTCACCTGACCTGCATCAAATTATGTCATTCTTCCCTGTGGAATATATTTTGATAATTTGACATTTTGATAATTTGTGCTGTGCTCTCTGTGCTTCTCTAAATACACTCCTCTACTTGCAGGATCAGCATGTCAGTGAGCCCTGTATCTCTTTTTATCTATTTTAAATAATTGGATGCCCATTAGGGTTCTGTAATGAAATGAAACTTAATTGAATCCAAACTCTAATCTATTTAATTTTGTCTGTGTCAATCTGTAATACTTTTCCCACCATGTGTTCATTTACTTTCTTTTGGGACAAGACTCCGTCCCAAACAATCTGTGACATTGAAGCAACATGGAGAACTCTTTCATTAGAAAACCCTAGCTTTTTAATCATTAATTTGAAACAACTGCAAAAGTGGACATGGCAAATATGGTACTGTAACATTATGGACATTTTCAAACTAAGAAAGGAATAGGATGCATTGGTATGATTATAACATATTTTGCCTTAATAGGTCAAATATGATATTTCTGAAGAAAATTTGTAGTATAAATAAACAAAAATAAGATCAACATATGAGAAATATACCCCAAATTATAGAAGGACTTCTATTGTAGACACCAATGTTCTTCCCATCCAAATAACGCTCAATTAGTTTTCAATAAGGGCAGTGTATGTCACGAGCTATCGGAGGGTAAGAAGCCTTAGCAGTTAGCCAGTGTAGCGTGGATGGTAAACCCAAACGCGGAAGCAACGCGAGTAGGCAGGATAACCACGCGATTTGTCTAAGAACTCTCTTACACGAAGAGCTAGGATCTACACAAATAAATCTGCATTCTAGCAACACACACTCAATCAAAGAAGAAACCCAAATCGGTGAGTACTAACAGAATAGTCGGCGGAGCGTCAGACAAGGCATGGGCGAACTCAATGACTGAGCAATGTGAAGCGCCATCTTGTTTCCTTTGATGCTTCCTGAAATGCGACCATATTACTTCCGAGTCCTAGTGCTGGTCGTGTTACGAGTTTGCGTGAGTGAGTATATGTGGCAGGTTGAGGCTCCACCTACTTAGACCTAATTGGTTACTTGGCTTGTTGGCTGTCCTATGATGGGGCAGTGGGAGGATATATATAGGTTTGGTGACGGGGTAGCCTTTTGTTATAGGTCCCGCCTCTTGCCTTGGTGTCATCACTGCATCATTCAGGTATGTGAAGTGAAGCTGGTTGGTTATTTGTGGTAGACTGCAGCTCATGGTAGTGTTTCCCTTAGAACGACACACTTAATGAAGCGCTGTCGCTGGCATTGGCCCGAGGTTATCCCTCTACAGGTAAGAGAGCTCGTTGGAAGTGCTGTAGTTCTCTTAATTTGTTTAAATGTTTAGCTGTGTCTATTTATTCTGACGCAGAGGTTGGCGTGGGACAGAATCGGACATGTGAGCCTCTTTGCAATGCACATTGTTCCCTGATAGTGTAATTGGGTTCCATGAGGTTCTACTTGCATGGTATGTATTAAGATTTTATCTGTTTGGTAAGCATGGAGTGTCAGCTGAGCTGGCTAGGTTGTAATTTGCTTATAGACTGGTTAGCTGCATTCCATGTGTAATTCTTTTCTGTGCAGTTGGGGCTGTGTACTAACTGCTGCTTTGCCTGGGTCCTATCTGCTGCTTTGCTTGAGAGCTAACTGCTTTGTCTGCGAGCTAACTGCTGCTACTAGCTGGGAGCTAACTGCTTTGTCTGGGAGCTACCTGCTGTCATTAGCTGGGATCCAACTGCTTTGTCTGCGAGCTAACTGCTGCTATTAGCTGTGAGCTAACTGCTTTGCTCCCAGTAACTCCTCTGGAACATCTTTTAGCTGTGCATGTTGTGTTGGACTCTTTTTGTTTTGGTGTGTATGTGCGTACATGTTTAGTTATTTGGATTTCTTTTCTTTGGTTTTATTGTTTGAATATTGGTTTATCATAATTTTAGGTGTGTGAATTGTTTGTTCTTTTCTGCTGATATGTGTTTAAGTGTATTGGTGTGCTTTTGTTTTCTTTTATTAATTGAGCTTTTCATTGTGTACCCTGAGCTTATTTATTTTAGAATATCTCAGTCGTTCCTGTATGAAGGTTGTATGATGTGTTTGTATGTTAAATGTTAAAGTGGGATTGCTCTTTTTCTTTTCTTTTATGTTTTGTAATAAAAGTTGATTTATTTTTATATCTGCGTCTCCTGCCGTCTCCCTGAGACCGAACCTGTGCTGTTTCTGAACAAATGTTTCAATATATTTTCCTTGGTGAAATTCCAGGGTGGCGTAGGTTGCACTTTCTTAAAACCCTCGGTGTTCCGCCACATATACAAGCTCCATACCTTCCTAAATCATTAATGTTCACATCAAACATCATAATGGGCAACATTTTGACTTTGAGTGTGCCATTTTTGTTGTTTTTATTTTAGGATTTCAGAAATTGCTGATCTTCAGCGATTTGCTTCTGGGATGTACAAGATTATCTACAGTTTATACAGAATGTTAATGTGAACATTAACCAAAGCTCTTGAACAGTATCTGGATGACTTTATGCACCACACTGCTGTCACATGACTGGAAGATTGGATAATTGCATCAATGTCCACGTATATACATATTATTACTAATGTGGTCAGTGAGTGTACACTGTAAAAATGTTCTCAGGGTGTAAGATAAGCCTTAAAGATAAGCCTTTATACCACAAATTAATAAACATCCAACCTTTTCTCTTCTTGTACATGAAGAATGCGAAGATGGATATCATGATGAGGAGCAGAAAAACTGAGCTTAGGCTGATCAGAAGGGGATCTGCAAGAAGATAGAAATTAAACAAAATCAACAAAGGTAAGGTAAAGTTAGCTTTAGCTGAAGTGAAGAGAATTTCAGGTCATGAATAAAACAAAAATTATGTCAGTGATAATGAAAATGGATAAAACTTTAGACGGAACGTATACAGTACAGACCAAAGGTTTGGACACACCTTCTCATTCAGCGAGTTTTCTTTATTGTGTTTTTTATTGTGTTCTTTAGCCCAAACGCGTCTCTTCTGCTTGTTGCTGTCCTTAGCAGTGGTTTCCTAGCAGATCTTCTAGCATGAAGGCCTGATTCACACAGTCTCCTCTTAACAGTTGTTCTAGAGACGTGTCTGCTGCTAGAACTCTGTGTGGCATTGACCTGCTCTCTGATCTGAGCTGCTGTTAACCTGCGATTTCTGAGGCTGGTGACTCGGATGAACTTCTCCTCCGCAGCAGAGGTGACTCTTGGTCTTCCTTTCCTGGGGCGGTCCGCATGTGAGCCAGTTTCTTTGTAGCGCTTGATGCTTTTTGTGACTGCACTTGGGGACATTTTCAAAGTTTTCCCAATTTTTCAGACTGACTGCCCTTCATTTCTTAAAGTAATGATGGCCGCTTGATTTTCTTTACTTAGCTGCTTTTTTCTTGCCATAATACAAATTCAACCTCTTTTTGTGTCAAAACGTTTGGTCTGTACTGTATACAGAGAATCAACACTGGTTTTATTATACATACACACAGTTGTTTTTCATAAAGGCACATTTAGTCCTCTTTGATTTATCAATGTATCAGTTTGCATATCCATGTCCTACTCTATATACTTACATAATAATAATGAGTTAGTATTGGGGCTGAATGTACTTATGGTAACACTGTGGCTGTAAGTCTTTTTGTGGCTTATATTGGAATATCATTTGTACCATGGCTTGAAAGGTTTCACTGGTCACTGTTGTGGACTCTGCATCACTATCACACACTCTAATAAGAAGCCCAGGATAAAGACATACACTAGAAACCTCTACAAGGAGACTCCATTCTTTCTAATTCAATATAAGATCTTTTCTTATGAACTACAGTATATTACTGAGAACAACTTCAAGTGGAAAGTAAAATCTTTAAAATATTTTAATAAAGATTAGAATTTCTAATTAGAATATTTACAGATTCAGTAAAATAAACATGCTTAGACATTTGTGGTTTATCTGCAAGGTGTAGAAATTCACTTTATTGGAAAATAAAGTTTTGATTACAAAAAATAAGTGCCGGTTTTCTTTACACGGTGTTTCACCAAGCCGATGTATTATGCCATGTTTATTTGTAGCAAGCTTTGTTTTTTAAACCATTTAACTCTAACCCCCTCATTTTGTGGGAACACCAAACCCAACTTTAAATGGCAGAGAAACAAATACAAAAAAATAATTGCCACAAAACACTTTTTTTTTTCTTCCTCCTTTTATACACCTCTGAACAGAGTAGTACATTGTTCTTCAGATTAGCAAATATGTGTTAAATAATGTATAAATTCTTTGGGTGTGTGGTCTTCTAGTAAAATAATAAGTTCTGCTACATTATGAAGCAGCTCATGTCAAAGTGGAATTTCAACATTCTAAAATAGCTTTTATTTTTGTTTTTGATTACAACATTCTGTTCAATAAAAACAGACACTTCATACGTTTTATACTTTTTTGTCACTTAAAACATTAAAGCATTTGTAAACATTCAACCCTTGACAAGCTGTGTTTCCTTGACTTTAAAATAATGTGACAGTTAATAATTTAACAGACAAATAAATGAAAAAAAAAGAATGAATAAATAAATAAATAAATACCAAAGCTTTCATATTATTGAGAAACTAAAAAGTGTTTTTTTTTTTTTTTTAGTCTTTTAATTAAAACGTTGTTTTAAAACTGCTCAGCTTTACATCTGACTGGATTAATCCTCCAGTATACACACATATGCATGAACATAAATTATTATACAGAGTGGATAAGTTTAATTAAGATTTAAAGTGTGTATGATTACATAATCTCTCCTGCAAGTACGATTTTTTTCCCAGACAGTGTGAATAGTGGCACTAAACCTTGTTTCTTCATCATTGTTGTTAATTCTGTTTTAAATTATTATTCATAAAAGTCAGACTCACCAGACACAGCAGACTCACATGGGTGGAGTTCAGTGGTATTGTGATCACGGCTGACATGATTTTCTACAGAGCAGGTGACATTATCCAGTATGAGAGTGCTGATCCTGTTCTCCAGGTGAGAGCGTGTGTTTAAATCAGAAGTCCAGTTGAAGCGGAGGTTGTCTCCATCAGCAGAACAGGACACTTTCATGACTCCAGGGTACAAACAGCTGTAAGACACTTTCACTGAGGACACCTGAGCTGTGGATTAAAGAAATTACTTTTTTGTATTAAAGAGCCCTGTTTCATATATTCCTCACTTTGACTGCTCCAGTTAGTCCTAATGATTTGTCTCTTTATGTGCCGTTTGTCTGTGTACTTTACAACATCATGCATGTAAAGTATTAACAGTATATAGCAGATCAGAGATCTGTGTTCACTGGTTATTGGTTCTCTAGTCAATATGTTTGACTGGAACCTTGAATTTGATTATTCCTATAATACGATGCTGCTTTCATCATGATAATCCAATATATCTTTACAATATACTGTATATCGAGTATTTTGTAGAGATTAACTTACCATCTGGATAAATTTGTACGTAGCTGCTAAATAGTTTAATTAATCAAACTTTTCATGAAAGTAATCTGATGTTTAACAACTAGAGAGGACAAATGTATACATTTGTTTTATCACAAGTTTGCCTACACGTTTTTCCACACTGATTATCTCCGTTTTTTTTTGACACCATGTCGGTTGTGTGTCTGCCTCTGAGTGCAGGTGAGGACACACTGGAGCTTCACTCGGCGGATTTGGAGATGGAGGCCTTGGAGAAGCAGATCCGCGACCTACAGGTGAAGCTGGCCCAGCTACGACAGCGGAAAGCCGGAGACTCCATCGTCCAGCACGTCCGTGCTACCACGGCTAAAGGTAAGGTGCGCACTCGCTGTTTACCTGGTGCTCGTGTTCTTGATGTTGCTGCACAGGTGCCTGCGGCCCTGAGGGAGAACTTTGGTCCTTCATGCTGGCACGAACGACACCAGGCTGAGGCAGACGGAGATCCTGAAGAAGGACTTCGGGAGCCTGGTTGAGAAGGTCTGCAGCACATCACCCATGACAAGGATCATCGTATCCGGACCGCTTCCCACATTTCAACGAGGAATCGAAAGGTTCAGTAGATTGTTTGCTTTAAATGAATGGTTACAATTTAGGTGTCAACAACAGAGATTACCCTTTGTTGATAATTGGAATGTTTTCTGGGAGCGTCTTAAAGACAGAGATATTACTTATTGGCCCAAAAACCAGTACATACCAGCTCTCACAATTCAGCCTGCGTTTAGAAGGATGTTCTGTTACCACCAGCTCGACAGTGAAAGACCTGGGCGTGATATTAGACAGTAACTTATCCTTTGAAAATCATATCTCCAACATCACAAAAACTGCCTTTTTCCACCTTAGAAATATTGCCAAGCTTAGGAACATTTTATCTGTATCTGATGCAGAAAAGCTGGTTCATGCATTCATGTCCTCCAGACTGGACTATTGTAATGCATTACTGGGTGGCTGTCCTGCATCCTCAATTAACAAGCTACAGTTAGTCCAAAATGCAGCCGCCAGGGTTCTCACTAGATCCAGAAAATATGATTATATAACCCCAATATTATCATCCCTGCACTGGCTACCTGTCCAGTTTAGAATTAATTACTAAATAGCATTACTTACGTACAAGGCTCTAAACGGTCTAGCTCCCACATACCTAACCAGTCTTCTGCTACGTTACAATCCACCACGCTCCTTAAGATCAGAAAACTCCGGACTACTGGTAGTTCCCAGAATATCAAAATCTACAAATGGAGGTAGGGAATTTTCATATTTAGCTCCAAAACTTTGGAATAGCCTTCCTGACTGTGTTCGGGGCTCAGACACAGTTTCCCAATTTAAAAGTAGACTCAAGACGGATCTCTTTAATCTGGCATACACATAATTAATTTCTTTACCTCATACTCCAGTACATCTATCCTGAATGCCAACCACGCTAATTCTTTTCACCTGCTCTTTATTTTTCCACCCATCCCGAGGCATCTGGAGATCGTGCCAGCTTCAGTAGACTGAGGCCAAACCTGCGAGGTTCCTGAGGCATCCAGAGAAGGACCAACTCCAGCTGGATTCTTCTTCATGTTGGTTTGGAGCTACACATGCTGCTCCAGAGCTCCCAGTGATCCAGACCCCCATCTGCACCTGCTGACTCCCTGTGCTGGACTGGACTTTGTGTTAATTTAAATAACTTCTGTTATATAAAACTTTCAGCTGCATAACACACATGACGTTATACAATTTCTTTTATCTGTTATCACCCAAATGAGGATGGGTTCCCTGTTGAGTCTGGTTCCTCTCAAGGTTTCTTCCTATTGCCATCTCAGGGAGTTTTTCCCCTTGGCTTGCTCATCAGGGACAATCTCATTATCTAGACACATTTTTCTTACACATATATACACTTCCAAAAATATTCTTTTCATTTTCTTTTCATTTCTGTGAAGCTGCTTTGAGACATTTCTTAAAAGCGCTATAGAAATAAAATTGAATTGAATTGAATTGAAGCGCTATAAGGAATAAAACATTTGGGACATGCTTTTATAGGGAAAAAAGGATTTATTGGGGGGATGATGTGCAACAGACTTACTGTTACTAGTGTGTGTGTGAGTGAGAGAGAGAGAGAGATAAAGTGATAAAGTGATTGTCTATCTCAGCTATAATGCACGTGAGGCTAGCTTATCTCTCTCACTACCATATGCACATCCTACTGTACTATACAAGTAAAACTTAAAACCTTGTTGATTATAGAATGAATGAATGAGAAATATAGAATTTTATATTGTATACATGTATAAAATGTAAATGTTGGAGTGTGTGGTCCTACCTTCAATGTTCAGCTGGAGAGAATAATTTCCTTTTCTAGTCCCGTTTACATCAAAGGTGTCTAAAGTGTATGTTCCAGAGTTGCTCCTCTCTGCACTGGTTATTATCAGAGTTTTGTTATCATTAACAAACTGCCATCCTGGGATATTTGGTGTTGGTGGGTTACTTTGGGTTTTTCTATATTTTAAAATGATACGAGTGATATTTGGCTCGTCCGTGATCTGTAGGTTAAACACATCCTCCAGGGGCATTTGCAGGTGCAGTTGTTGTCCCAGAGCTACAGAACACTGATTATTACTCTCAGTAAATCTACAGACAACAGGATCCTGAAACAGCAGACCTGCAGAGGAAAACATCATCAGGAACATGCTGTTAATATTATTGCACATTGATACACTCCTCTGATCCACTTAAACTTCACACCACTATTACAGAAAATCTGAAAATCAGTATGTTGAAACAATTTCTGAAAACAGTAAAAATTGTGTTCTTGTGAGTTGATAATAAGTGTTCATCTTAAATGAAGACAAACTCTGATCAAAAGTGACTTAATGAATTTAATGAAACCTTAGGGGCAAAGTAATTAAAATGTGATGGTTAAACTACAGCTATTAATAAAAAAAAATGTTGAAGCATTTTTTAAAGAGGAATTTAATAATTGATGCAGTATTATATTTGTCTTTTGTATTTTATTTATATTTTTATTCCAACATGACATAATTTATTTTTATTTATTCATTATATAGAATTCTATAATTTTTTTGTTAATTTTTTTTTTTTGAAAGATTGATACTTTTTTGTGTTGAGACGGTCACTTTTTTTAAATATATTTTTTGTTTTCACCAAAAAAATGTTGAACACACTTTTATTAAGTATTAATAAATCATATTTGTGGAGGAAACCTACCTGAAGCAGCTGCTGTCATTATTATCAGGATCCCAAAGACAGTCTGCATTTTTTAAGTCCACAGAAGCGCAGTAAAAACATCTAAAAGTCCAAAAACCAACTAATAGGAAATGAACATCATGGAGTTCTTGCACAGTAATCTCACTAGCTGGAGATCTTTACACATACAGACAGAGTAAAACTGTGAATAAGGTTTTACATGACAAATATACTCATGAGGAGGAAGTAAGAGCACATTTCTACAGTGAGACACTTCCTGTTTTCTTTCCTAAAGAAATGGACAGAATGTTGCAGTTGGTTTCAGTGCTCTTAAAAAGGAATTTAGCATCAGGTTTAAACTGTCTGTAAAAAAATAATTGCATACTTTTCTATTAAGTGTGAAACTGTATTCATACATATTTTATTTAACAAAAGGAGTGAGCTCTGTACATTTTGCACAGTCAGTTTTGAAAGATTGATAATGTCGACACTTGCCAGAGAAGTAGATATGACTTATTATATATGAAATAAAGCATGCTGTAGTAGATAAATAATTAACAGTGGGCTGGTGTCGTAAAGCAATATGGGAATAAAAGTGGATTATTGTCCTATAATGGAATTTGCTAATTATTGCATTTGTAATATTTATTAAGAAGGTCAAACCTAGGACATACTGTATCGTGGCATCCATATCACAGAGCCTGAAAAAGAGGCAGCAGGATTTGGGGATTTTATTGACTTTCGAGCTCCAAATCCGATAGAAATGATTCCCCAATGTAGCTACTGAACTTAATATATTTAATATTTTTTCCTGCCCCAAACTTTTCTGCAATCTGTTTGCAATATTTAAGCTGTGTTTAAAGCATTTTTATACCGATATACAGATCAGCCACTGTATTGCAATGTTTTTTTAATATGTTTATCAAAATGTTATTGATAATTGAAGTGAATCAAATCATGAAGCCAGTATTTATTCATTCATTCATTCATTCATTCATTCATCGTCTATACCACTTATCCTGTTACAGGGTTGAAGAGAGCCGGAATCCTTTTCCAGGAGACTACGAGCTCAGGCAAAATACAACTCAGACACCCAGGAGACGCACACACACACACACACTACAGGCAATCATCCCAATCTGCATGTCTTGGAACTGTGGGAGGAAATCGGACTACCCAGGGAAAACCCAACAAGCACGGTGAGAACATGCAAACTCCATGCACACATCTGAGGTGGGAATCGAACTCGGAACCTCAAGGTGCAAGGCCACAGTGCTAACTGCTCTGCCACCACCTATGAAGCCAGTATTGTAGTTAAATGTTTGGTTAAACACCTAGATATTAATCTGCTGCTCTATCTATCTTTATACATATTAAGTATTCAGGTCAAACTGGGATTAGTGATGAAATTCCTCATGATTGAAAGTGTAAAATCAATTGATGTTTACAGAAGACTTGGCTGAAGACAGAGGTATCTTAGCTGCAGTAAAACATTTAAACCGTGGATGTGGAATACTTTCAGGAAGAAAAAAAAAACGTTCTGGTTTGATCAGAAAAGGCGTTCTGATAGAACACTGTACAACCTCATACTATCCAAGTTCAGACCTCGCTCCAAGGCATTTCCACATGTTTGAGCCATTAAAGGAGTTCCTTGGATGCCAGGATTTCAGATGCAAAGCAGGCAGTCCACTCATGGCTCCTGTGTACTGAGAAAACTTTCTAATTTGATGAGTTCCAAGCACTAGTGAAACACTGGGATAAGTGCATTAGTTTGGCAGGAGATCATTGTGAGTAATAAAGGAAGTTTTTTCTCCCATAACTGTATTCTATTATTCAGCGTAATCAAAAGTCCCAGTTTGATTTGAACACACACACACACACACACACACACACACACACTGTTACCACAGTGTCTTTTTTATTCCCTATGCAGAGTGCTTTCAGGGCCATCTTACAGGACTGTGGTGATGATAATGTGATAATAATTAAACTAATGAAAGTTTTGAAGGGGCAGAGTTTAGATAATCAGCAAGGATTTAAAAGATTAATGAGAGCCAACTTTATACTGTATAGCACATGGACAGGAAGTGAAGGAGAAGAATTCTAGGATTTGGGGCATGAGGTCCCCCTAGTGGTGCACTGATGAACTGGTTATTATGGATGATAAAGTCATTATCTAATCTTTAAGTCTAAACTTGTGCATGGCCGCTCAAACAGGCCGGTTTGAATGTAATGCACATATTTATTATTTTACATACTGTTATAATATTTTTAATGTTTTACCATAACAGTGTAAACATGAAAGTATTGAAGCTGTAAATTTGATTTGTAGACTGAATGTTTGTAAAATAAAGTGCAGTTTAATGTGTTCTTATCTACAGAAACAAAGAAGCCTGAAAATATCAGATTTTATCCTAACAACAGAAAAGGTGATTTATAAAATACTTTAATGAGTTATTTGTTGACTAGTAAAATAGAAGTAATTTAGCCATTCATATGCAATCTGTTTAATCAATGAGGCATCAAAGATTTGTCAGTGTCTGTATATATGGCTAGGAACTCCTTTATACTTGAACGGAAAGGTCTGAATCAAAATAGTTCCGATAAAATTCTTTAGCTGTATCACTTTTTGTCAAGTTCAAGGTCAAGACAAATTATTCATTCATTCTTTCATTCATTCATTCATTCATTATTCTTAAAACATTATTTGAAGTGTGTCTCATGAAAGCATCACATGTGCAAAAGGAACACGTAAATATTTAAATATTGAGTACTTTGAGTACTCAACTGAGTTTTGTTGATGAAAACCTTTCAGATAAAATTTACTTTTGCTTAATTAAATAGCAATGTACAATATATAAGAGAAACAAAGATTAATTGGTTTTCTTTTTAGAAAAGTCTAGTTTTATTTTTTTAAATGCATACAGCATTTTATCAAAAATAAACATTGTCAATACTAACAATACAAGGAATAGTTTAAAGTTGACTGAGATGAATTAAGTGCATGACAGTTCCATACATTCTTATTTTAAAGCCTTTTCGAGGCACAGGTGCGCTCGAGCATGAATGAATGAGGCGGCAAAACGGAAGCAGCGGAATGGAGCATGGAAAGGAATTGCGAGTGATCATGGCTTGTGCCGAGAAGTGGGCGTTACCTGGTGGTCCGTGACAGTAAACCCGCCCCCCCCCCACCCCCTTCATGGTGTTGTCTGTGGAAGTCCAAAATTAGGGTTGGGTCGACAATGAACCTGGCGGGAACCCAACTTCTCTCCTCTGGGCCGTATCCCTCCCAATCGACAGGGTATTGTAGGCATTCCCCTCGGTGTTGAGTGTTTAGTGGTTTGTGCACTGTGAAAACTTCATCACCATCAATGAGTCGAGGAGGAGGTTGGGGGTTGGAGCTAACGGGCTGTGTACTAGTCGTCTGAGTTGTGAGACATGGAAGGTCGGGTTGATGCGGCGCAGAGTGAGTGGCAGGGAAAGCCTGACTGAGATTGATTGATTGATTGATTGATTACCTTGGTGATTGTGAATGGTCCCATGAATCTGGGTGACAATTTGATGGAGGTTGTTTGGGGATGTTTCGGGTAGATAGGGAAATATGTGACCAAGGCTGTCGAGGAACAGGGAGGGGTCTCAGCAGGCCAGCAGGGGGTTTACTGCTTGACTTACTAGCACAGGTGTCACAGGCTGCCACAAACCCCAGAACATCATCCTTCATAGAGGGCCACCAGAATCATTGCTGGAGTAGGTAGAGGGTGTAGCCCCTCCCCCCCCGCCCCCAGGATGGCAGGCAACCCGAGAGCCATGTCCCCATTCCAAGACTTGGGGTCGCACAGATGCCGGAACAAAGAGATGGTCAGGGGGAGCATTGCTAGGACCGAGTTCCTGACTGAGTGCCCTCTTAACCTGCCTTTCGACATCCAGAAGTGCAGCTGCTACAAGGCACTGAGAAGGCAGTATTGAATCAATCATCATGGGTTGTTGAGGCGTTGAGAACTGTCGAGACAGTGCGTCAGGTTTGGCATTTCTGGAGCCAGGCCGGTACAAGAGCGTGAAGTTGAAGCGTGAGAAGAATAGACTCCACCTTGACTGACGGGCATTGAGCCTCTTGGCTGATTTGAGATACTCCAAGTTTTTATGATCGGTCCAGACTAAGAATGGGGATGCAGTTCCCTCCAACCAGTGTCTCCATTCCTCTAAAGCGAGCTTTACCGCCAACAGATCCCAATCTCCTATGTCATAATTTCTCTCTGCAGGCGTGAGGTGACAGGAGAAGTAAGAGCAGGGGTGTAGCTTATCATCCTTGGGAGATCGTTGAGACAAGATGGCCTTGACTCCGATCTCTGAGGCATCCACCTCCACCACAAACTGAAGGGAAAGATCTGGGATGGTTAGAATGGGTGCAGATGTGAACCTGTGTTTTAGGTTAGAGAATGTCTTTTCAGCCTGTTTGTTCCAGAGAAAGGGGACTCTTGTGGAAGTTAGCGCAGTGAGCTGCCACTGAACTATAATTCCTGATGAAGCGCCTGTAAAAATTGGCAAACCCCAGGAATCTTTGTAGGTCTCGCCTTGAGTTGGGGTGGGCCAGTCCGTGACGGCCGTTAACTTGGACGGCTCCATCTGTAAGCTAGAAGGAGCGATAATGAACCCAAGAAAGGACACAGAAATTCACACTTCGGTGAAATTCACACTTCTCTGCTTTTACATAGAGTTTATTTTCCAAGAGTCTTTGCAGGACCTGTTGGACGTGCAGCTTGTGCTCTTCCAAGGACGAGAGAAGACCAAGATGTCGTCAAGGTAAACAAAGATGGAGATGTTTAAAAAGTCTTTCAGGACATCATTCACTAGGGCCTGAAAAAGAGCAGTGGCGTTGGTCAGTCCAAAAGTAACTACTAGGTACTCGTAATGGCCCGTTAAGGTATTAAAGATGTCTTCCATTCGCCCCCCTCTCTTATTCTCACCAGATGATAAGCATTCCGCAAGTCTAACTTAGTGAACACACACACCTCTTGCAGGAGCTCAAAGGCAGTAGACATGAGAGGAAGGGGATAGCGGTTCTTGATGGTAAAGGCATTTAGCCCACGGTAATCAATGCAGGGGCTAAGGGACTTGTCCTTCTTGTCTACAAAAAAGAAGCCAACTCCTGCTGGTGAGGAGGAAGGTCGGATGATCCCAGCAACCAGTGATTCTGTGATGTATTTGTTCATGTATTTCAGGCAGATAGGGAGTACAAATGTCCCTTAGGGGGAGTAGAACCTGGACAGAGATCAATAGAGCAATTGTAGGGTCTGAGGTGGCAGAGATAGAGCACATGCCTTACTGATCACTGCTGTTCACCATTAAACACACGCCGCCTCCCCTTGTCTTCCCCGAGTCCCGTGTCCTGTCCATGCGGTGAACCGAGAAGAACTCGGCCGGCTGAATGGCGTGGTCCGGCACCACTGGGTTCAGCCATGTCTCGGTGAAGCAGAGGAGATTGCAGTCCCGAATGTCTCTCTGGAACTTTATCCTGGCCCTGAGGTTATCAAGCTTGTTCTCCAGCGGAGCGACATTGGCGAGCAGGATGCTAGGCAGAGGTGTGCGGTGTGCACGCGCTCTCAGCCTGTTCCTGACGCCGGCTCGTTTCCCTCGGGGCCGCCGCTTCATGTCGCGTCCTTTGTTTTCCCTCAGGATCTCACTCGGCCAGCTCCGATACGGAGTTAAAAACTTCGAATTGTGAGTACATTGTAGACCAATAGAAATAAGAGTATCTCTATTGTACCTAATGCACTCAATGGTGATGAATTTGCCAGATTAAAGTTGCTGAAAATTAACTTAAAAGACAAAAGAATAGTAAAAGAGGTCGGAGCAGTGGCGACAGCAGCTGACCTCACCGGCACCATCTTGGTATCTTGGTATCAGCTTTACCTGTCAATGATGGATACTTCAGCCAGCGGTCTATTAACATCACTGAACAGCCAGTTTATTTTGGTCTTGTTTCACTCGCAGAAGCTGGAAATGGTGTACGATGTGATATCACTATTTATGTCTGTATCACAAAGGAAATGAATACATGGGTAACTGGGTTCTTTTTTGCTTGCCTGAATGACCTGTTCCACAATTATTGGCACCCCTAACAATTCAAATAAAATACATGTACTGGAGTATTTTTTTGTAATTTTTACTGTAGTTTATAAAGTTAATTAGAACAACTAGAAACTTTTAATTCATAAGTCATGACTTCCTGTTTCCCCATGGTATAAATATAACATGACAGAGGTCTATTTCTCTTATCCACTCCTCAACATGGGAAAGACAACCCCCCCCCCCCCCCATTCAAATACGGCAGATGTTTGTCAACCTTCATAAGTCAGGCAATGGCTAAAAGAAAATAGGTAAAATCAAAAACTTTCTCATATCTACAGTCAGGGGAATCATTAAGAAGTTTAAAACAACTGGAACAGTGACAAACTGGCTGGGCGAGGAACAGTTTATCTTGCCACCACACACAGTGAGGAGGATGTTTAGAGGAGTAAAAAGATACCCAAACCTCACTGTTAGAGAACTGCATCAAAGAGTGGCATCTTGGGGTCACAAAGTCTCCATAACAACCATCACACGCTATCTACATGCCAACACGCTGTTTGAGAGGCATGCAAGGAAAAATGGAATTATGGGATAGTCTTCTAATTAAGTCTTTTAAGTCTTGGCTGAAAATCTATTTTATTTTATTTAGCCAAGCATCTTTGTAAATAGATTTACCTTAGGTAAAGGAGAAGATCTGGGGACTCATGGACATAGAGTATTATGGTGAACAGGTTTGTTGACGGTGAAGTGATTTTACATCTCAGGGAGCCCTCCTTTTTAGTTATGCTGTCATAGTTAGTCCTGCCGGAGTCCCTGCTTGCACTCTGCACTAAATATACATTCACCTTATACATTGTGTGACTGTGACCACCAAGGTCATTCCACAGTAACTAAATGTTGAGGATGTCATCATGAATTAATGTTCTCATATATATTTTTTATTTTGTTATCAGAAATGCAGTGGGGAAAAGCCTTAAAATGGGAACTTCTTGATAGGGTGCCAAAAATGTGATGTTTCTGATCTCTGGATTTTGATTGGCTAGGATAATGCACCTCCTCAAAGGAGTGTTTACGAGCAGTTCATCTAAAGCAACAGACACTGAAATGGTTTGGAAGGAGTCGAATTAAAAGGAAAACTATGCATGCCAAAATGCAGGATCTGAGTTGTAGTTCAGCTGGAACATTAACAGACACATTTTGGAGACCTTTAGGGCATACTATTTGAGTAATTAGCATTTTTTTTTTCAAAAATCTGTTAATAAATATAAAACCAATAGAAACAGTATACTAACCTTGATAAAAAATAGGATTAAAAACACCAAACAATTAGCTGCTGACCCACATATGTCTTATATAGAGTAGATCGGATGTATTTGCACTTAAAGCTAAAGTTATATTCAATCAGGAACAGTGAACTAAAGGATCAGCATGGATCCAGTTCTAAAAACTTTGAATGATGGGTGTAACATACACCAATAGAAATGAGTGCCTCTGTCATACATGATGAAATTCATTGTGAACTTACTTGAAGTTAACTTAAACAAAAACAAAGAAAGAGCAGTCAGAGCAGATATGACAGCCACTTATGTCTGCGCCGACCGTTAAACCTTGCCAGCTCCATCTTGGATATCAGGCACCCTGGAGTTAATTAATAATAAGCAAAGAATACTGTGTGTTGAAGAAATATTATTGGGTTTTTTTTTTTTTTTGTGGAGTGATAGCAGATATACTAATAGATGAAGGTTTGGAAAAAACTCAAACAGATTGTCAGTGAGGTTATAACTTTAACTTTGCCAACCACTTTATTTTACTTATTAAAATTAAAATCAGATGTTTGAGCATTCCAGTTAGACCCACTATCCCTCTGCTGCTTTGCCATTACAAATGCCATAGGTATCGACATACAGCAATGGCATGCAAGGAAAAACAAAAGTGTTCCAAATGTGCAGATGAACAAAGCTGAACGCATGAGGATAATGCGCAAAGCCGGGAAATCATAGATAAATTGCTTTAGTGTCTAAAGAAGAATTCATAAATCAAAGATTACCGAATTATATAAAAAGCAATGTATTTATGACAAAACATCAGAGTGACTTTAGGACAGGGAGAAATACTGTGGATCCGGCATTATGCTTAGAAGATGAAATAAGGAACACACAGGCTAACATGGAAAGTGTAGTTTGATAAGATGCATGATATTATGTAAAAGATAGGATTGTTATTTAAGCTGTGTAAATTGCATATAAAAGCATAGACGCGTTGGTGGATCAAGAACTATTTATTGGGATCGGATTTACTATCCAGTTAAGGATAAGAAAGAGCTATTCAAGAAACTTTGTGGCAATCATAGTGAGTCTTTTATTATTATTTCCATAATTATAGACTTCACATTAGTAGAAATGAAGAACAAATTGTTTTATTTTGATTAACGTGGTATCCCGGCCTATGTAGACAGTTATTACAGTTAGATCCAGATCTACACAGATGTGTCAAAGAATTACGTCAGTAATGTCGAGGTGTTATTTTTCATATGATAATTCAGTTTTAAAGAGGGTGAAAGGATCAGTGCGGGTCTATCAGTTGACACACAATACTTTTACAGGGTACAAAACCATGGGATATGATTATTGCAATATTGTTTGTTCACATTCAAGTTCATTACTACAAGGTTACATCACAGTCATTTCAGTAGTGCAGAAATTGTAATTCCAATCCAATAAACACTATATAGATTTCGAATGTATTAGGAATTTCACTGCATAGTATACTATGTATAGTTGTGTACGTGATAAATAAAATTTCATTTGAAACTATGGGATTATGTGTAAGTTCTTTTTTCTTTCACACATTAACCGCACTGCTTGTCCACACCCTCAGTACATCCTGTATTGCCTATATTAAGAGGCAATTCTATCCTCTTTGGTCTTCCACTCAAGACTCTACATAAACATCACTTCATATTGAAGCACCTTTGTAACAGCAGCATTAAGCACTGTAGTATTTTAGAACATAAAAAATAAACTAAAGTAAAACAACATAAAAAATGGAACTTGTTTCATCAAGAAATCTGCAGGAATCCTGAGACTAGTTTAGTTTTGGAGAAGTAGATGTGGATTGAGGAAGTTAATTTCTTTTCTCTGTAACCCGTCTGTTATTGCTGGTTATACATCTAGTGGTTCAGGGTTGTTGAGTTGCTGCATGAAGGAGAGCAGCCATGGACTGATTCTTCTGATCCTAATCCAGGGTTACAGAGCTTCCTGATCTGTGGGAGGAAATGATGCTCAGGTCATCACTGCTCTTACATCACCACTAATGCTTTAGACATTACATTTTCAAGTTGCTCATGTTCTTCTATCTTTACTTTCTGACATTGTCTAAAAATTATATAGACCTTTATATAACCTCTTACTCAGTTATTCTCTGTTTCCTGTAGTGTTTGGTGTAGATATAAAGCGCTCCCACTAACAGCAACAGCAGGATGATGACTTAAAAAACCACACAGACACAAACACCATGAAACCTGAGAGAGAGAGAGAGAGAGAGAGAGAGCACAAGCACATGTGAGAGTATACTTACTCAAATCACTCACTCATCATCTATATCACTTGCAACGGGTTCGACCCAAAGTTGCACGGGGAGCACCATGAAACACGGACACAAGGCAAGGTCTTATGGGAAAAAGGGTAATTTTTATAAATAGGAGTACAGTGGAACCTTGGATTACGAGCATAATTCGTTCTGGAAGCGGGCTCATATTCCAAAAACACTTAAACCAAACCAAATAGACTTTTCCCATAAGAAATAATGAAAACTCAAATTATTCGTTCTACAGCCCAAAACAATAAATACATAAAAATAATTAATACAACATATAAAGTAAAAATAAAAAAAATTAACCTGCACTTAAGAATTAAAAAAAAGTAAAAATAATTCCTTCTCCCTCCCACACCTCGCTTTTTAAGTTTTACAACTAACATACACAATGCAAACACTGTTTCAGCGGGAAAAATAAATAAATCTCTCTAATAATACTCGCGTGCAGCATACTAACGGAATCACTGCTGTAAAGTAAAAAATAAATGAAGCAGCACCTTACCTTTGAAAAGAATCGCGACAGAGCTGAGTTTTCTGTGTTAATGAAGCGCATTTGCAGATAAGTAATTTTGTGTGTGTGGAGCACAGGGTCAAATTACACACGCACACACAGAAGAGAGAAGGAGATGTTGATTATAAGAGACGAGGACTAAGACGCAGCAGGGGACTCTTATTTTGATGCAGGGGAGACGATTACCCATAATTCCCGCAGTGCAAGAGAGAGATAATAAGGGAAAATAAGAGTCGCATGCGTGATACATGATACTCAGCGCTCGTAAACTAATACTTGCTCGGTTTCCGATTAAAAATTATTAAAAATCTTTGCTCGGTTTGCGGAACACTCGTAAACCATGTTACTCGCAATCCGAGGTTCCACTGTACTTAATGAACGCAATAATATTATTGCTCTATTTAATAATTTTAGATTTTAGATGCTTTGTGATTTTATTCAGTATTTCTGCATTGTTTTTTGTTTATTAAAGCATTATTTGTGAAGGACTCACCAGAACACGGTTGGAGTTGAGTAGTAATGTGATCACGGCTGACATGATTTACTACATAGCAGATGACTTTTCTCTGCTGGTCTTTATCCAGTATGAGAGTGCTGATCCTGTTCTCCAGTTGAGATAGTGTGTTTAATTCAGAAGCCCAGATGAAGCGGAGGTTGTCTCCATCAGCAGAACAGGACACTTTCATGACTCCAGAGGACGAGCAGCTGTAAGACACTTTCACTGAGGACACCTGAGCTGTAGATTAGAGATAAACACCTCAGGATGAATTACTACAGAGGCACAAAAATACTAAACACATTATCAAACCAAAAATGCAACAACCAAACACAACAACATTAATAATGCTAACTAATAATGTGTCACGTAATATACATTTCAATTTCATATATGAACATAATAAATCACATTATGTAAATAAAAAACTACACTGTTATTTAAAATGTTATCATTTGGCTTTTCTCATAATGCTCAGTGGGGGTGATGAATGCTGTCTTCCACTCATCGCCCTCTTTGATACGTACCAAGTTGTAGGCGCTCTGGACGTCCAACTTTGTAAAGATGGTGGTACCAGAGAGGGCGTCCAGGGCAGAGTTGGTAAGAGGCAATGGGTGTCGGTTTTTTCTTCTTTACAAAGAAAAATCCTGGCGGGCGAGGAGGAGGGTTGTATGGAGGAGGGTCCTCCCTGCCGCAGATGGTACAATTTTATATCGGTCTCCATCTCAGCAGCAGGTTGTTCAAATGTTAGCTTTAGTTGATGGGTGAATTCTCCATATGAATAAGCAGTGTCTGAATCTGATCGGAGAACCGCCGTGGCCCACTCAGCTGCCTGCCCGGATAGGAACTGTCATGCACACTCATAACACGACCGGCACTAGGACCTGGAAGTAATACGGTCGGGTTTCAGGAAGCATAAAAGGAAACAAGACACGACGTATCGCTTGGGTCATTGAGTTATGCCCGCAGCACGCTGTCAGTCACTGGCCCAAACGTGATAATTTCATTTTCTTTCTTTGGGTTATCAGTTTGATTGGGGTGTGTGTAGATGAGAACGCTGGGTTTATTTGTGTAACCTTGCTCTCGCCGCCGAGAGTTCTAGAATAACTTATGTGGTTATCCTGCCTACTCAAGGCTTCCGCTTTGGGTTTACGCATCACTTACAGGCTAACCGCCAAGTCTCTGCTCACCGTTAGTCCGCGATAGACGACTGAGCCACCGGGTAGTAAACCCAGCGGATTGTCACCTCATGGCGTGGCTGACCGCATGCTGTTGATCGCATCAGCTCCGCGGGTGAAGCTCATATCGCCCGCATCGAGTCTAGGCTGTCATGTCTTCATAGCCAGCGAGGTGGCGGAGCTGCGACAGGAGAATGCGGTCCTCCGCGGGGCGGCCGCTCAGCCGGCTGTGGCTACGCCCATCGCAGCGGCTGCTGCGCCGCCAACTCCCTCTCCACCTTCTGATGTTTTCTTATCTTTACCGGATAAATGGAATGGCACGGATGGGAAGTGCAGTGTTTTTCTAACTGCATTTGATCTTGTGTTTGAGTTTAATTCCACCAGATACTCCACAGACCGACTGCGCATTGCTCTTCTCGTTTCGTTGCTATCCGGGCAGGCAGCTGAGTGGGCCACGGCGGTTCTTCGCTCAGATTCAGATGTCGCCTACTCCTACACCGAGTTCCCCCGCCAGCTCAAGCTCACCTTTGAGCATCCAGCTGCTGAGGTGGAGACCGACTCCAAGTTGTACCATCTAAAGCAGGGAGGGTCGTCCGTGAGCCGTTACACCGCTGAGTTTCGTACTCTCGCCGTACAGACCGACTGGGGAGACTCCGCACTCCGGACGGCCTACTACGAGGGACTGGCTGCACGGATAAAAGACGAGCTCGCCGGACGAGAGCTTCCAGCTACCTTGGAGGGTTTAATTCAACTCGCCCTCCGGATCGACCAACGGCTGCTCGTTCGCCCCAAGCCAGCTCCTCGTACCCTGCCACCCACCATGACTGCACTACCACACACCACGCCCTTCTTCTCCCGCTCACCAGTTCCAGAAGACCACGCCTCATTCACTGCAGCACCCACCAGGACCGTCGGTACTCCACCTCCCGCCGTGGTTGACACAGGAGTCGGGGAACCCATGCAATTAGGGCGCGCCTCCTTGACCGCTGCAGAACGGGAACGCCGATTCAGAGAGGGGCTCTGCGCGTATTGTGGATCTTCTGCACATCATCGGGCCATCTGTCCTCTGCGGCCGGGAAACGCGCAGCCCCGGTGAGAAATGGGAGGAACTCACCGGGTCCCATGTCCCTCCCCACCACCATGACCAGTGATTCCCGTCTCACGGTGAAAGTACATCTCCAGTTTGGCCACAAACTGGTCGGAAGTACCGCGTTCGTCGACTCCGGGGCAGCAGGTAACTTCATTGACTCTTCCTATGCCAAAAAATTGGGGATAAAGATCGAGGCGTTATCCCAGCCTGTAACCATTACATCAGTCGCTGGTCGGCCTCTCTCCTCCAGCCCCATCTCCTTTCAAACCCAACCTATCACCCTCATCATTAACCAGCATCGAGAACAGATCCAGTTTCACACCACCACCATTTCATCACCACCCATCATCCTCGGACACCCTTGGCTGCTGCAACACGACCCGCTCATATCCTGGACCCAAAGCCGGATCCTACAATGGGGGCCGACCTGCACGGAGCTTTGCCTACGGGCCGAGGCTGGGACGTGCTCTAGGGAGTCCGAGGCCCCCGATGTCGACACAGATAAAATCCCGCTAGACTACCGGGACCTGGCTGAAGTCTTTTGTAAGAGACGTGCCACCCATCTACCACCTCATCGCTCATACGACCTGGCGATCGATCTTCAGCCAGGTGCGACACCACCCCGCGGCCATCTCTATTCATTGTCCAACACCGAGACGCAGGCGATGGAGGAGTATGTTTCCAGTGGACTTCGCCATGGTACCATCCGCCCCTCCTCCTCACCTGCCGCTGCGGGGTTCTTTTTCGTGAAGAAACGCGATGGTAGTCTACGTCCCTGTGTCGATTATCGTGGGCTCAACAATATTACCATAAAAAACCGACATCCATTGCCTCTTACCAACTCTGCCCTGGACGCCCTCTCTGGTGCCACCATCTTCACTAAGTTGGACCTCCGGAGCGCCTACAACTTGGTGCGCATCAGAGAGGGCGATGAGTGGAAGACGGCCTTCATCACCCCTACAGGACATTACGAAAGTCTGGTCATCCCGTTTGGTCTCTGCAACGCACCTGCCGCCTTCCAACAGTTCATAAATGACGTTCTCAGAGACATGTTAGGCCGTTGGGTGTTCGTCTACCTTGACGACATCCTCATCTACTTCTGAACACTCAACGAGCATATCCAGCATGTCAGAGCGGTTCTAAAGAGATTGCTCGCCCACCAGCTGTACTGTAAGTTGGAGAAGTGCGCTTTCCACGAGCGCTCCACCACGTTCCTGGGTTTTGTCATCTCGCCCCAGGGTGTGGCCATGGACCCGCAGAAATTGGAAGCTGTGAGTCATTGGCCCCTACCCAAGACTCTTAAACAGCTCCAGAGATTTCTCGGGTTTGCCAATTTTTATCGCCGCTTTATCCGGGACTACAGTACCGTTGCAGCGCCACTAACCGCTCTGACCCGCCCATCATCTCACCTCTTCAATCTCACCCCAACTGCTGTCTCTGCCTTCCATGAGCTCTGTCGCCGCTTCACCACTGCTCCCATCCTCCTTCACCCGGATGCTGATAAACCATTCGTTGTGGAGGTGGACGCTTCGGATGTGGGCGCCGGGGCTGTTCTCTCCCAGCGAGGTCCAGACCAAAAACTGCATCTCTGCAGTTTTTTCTCCAAGAAATTTGACGCCACTCAGCAGCGATACGGAGTAGGGGACCGCGAGCTGCTGGCCATAAAGTGGGCCTTGGAGGAATGGCCACACTGGCTCCAGGGCGCCAGAGAGCCGTTCATCGTCTGGACCGACCACCAAAACCTCATTACAATCCGCACGTTAAAACAGCTGAACCCCAGACAGGCGCGATGGGCACTATTCTTCAAAAATTACAATTTCCACCTGTCATACCGCCCGGGGTCCAAGAACACCAAAGCCGACGCCCTCTCCCGACAACACGAGGAAGACGTCCCCCGGGCGGACCCCGCGCCTGTACTGCCAGCCACCAAGATCCTCGCACCGCTCAGGTGGGACCTGGAAACGAGGGTTCGCCAGGCACAAGCCACGGAGACCGCACCAGCAGGTGTGCCGCCTGGCCGACTCTACGTCCCCAACGCCATCAGGGCCGAAGTACTCCAGTGGGGACACTCCTCCCCCCTTTCAGGACACCCCGGGAGACGGCGGACCCTACTGTTTGTACAACGTGCTTTCTGGTGGCCCAGTATGAAAAAGGACGTAGATGAGTTCGTCCAGGCGTGCCCAGTGTGTGCCAGGTCCAAGGACAGCAACAGACCATCACCCGGGGAACTTCAACCACTCCCGGTTCCCCGCCGACCCTGGACACACATTGCCGTTGACTTCATCACGGGCCTGCCGGTTTCGGAAGGAAGGGACACCATCCTCACCATCGTCGACCGGTTCTCCAAAGTTGTTCACCTGGTGGCCCTCTCCGGCCTCCCGTCAGCTAAAAGGACAGCTGAGCTGATATTAGAGCACGTAGTCCGCCTGCATGGGTTCCCAAAGGACATCGTCTCGGACAGGGGGCCCCAGTTCACGTCCCGGTTCTGGAAGGCCTTCTGCCGTCTGATCAATTCCACCTGCAGTCTGTCCTCCCGTTACCACCCACAGACTAACGGTCAGACGGAGCGAACCAACCAACAACTGGAGCGCTACCTGAGATGCTTTATTGCTGATCGCCAGTGCTCCTGGGCCCGCTACCTCATTTGGGCTGAACTGTCACACAACCTCCACCTATCTTCTGCCAACAACCTAAGCCCATTTGAGGTATGCTACGGCTTCCAACCTCCGATGTTCGATCATCAGGAACCGGAGGTGGAAGTGCCGTCGGCCCAACAGTTGGTTCGCCGGTGTCGACGGCTTTGGAAACAAGCAAACCGCGCCATTCAAAAGGCCAATCGCCGCTACACCCTGCAACATCGCCGTCGACATCCACCGGGACGAATGTACCAAGTAGGTGATAAGGTATGGCTCTCAACAAAAAACCTTCACCTGCAGACTGAGTCAAGGAAACTATCACCCAGATTCATCGGACTATACCGCATCAATCTCCGGATTAACTTCGTCACCCACCACCGTCCGCTGCCCAATGCCATCGGATCCATCCGTATTCCACACCTCCCCCCAGCTCAAACCAAAACCTCTTCACCACCTCAATTTATGTGGGTTCCGCACCCACTCCACCCTCTGCTCCTCCTCCCCGTATGATTGAGGGTGGTCCCGCCTACACCGTTCGCCGGATCCTTGACTCACGTCCTCGGGGCAGAGGGCTCCAGTACCTGGTGGATTGGGAAGGTTACGGTCCCGAGGAGCGATCTTGGATTCCGGCTCGGTTTGTCTTAGACCCCGAACTCATCCGGGACTACCGTCGTCGGGTATCCTCCACCCCAGGACCGCCGAGAGTCGGTCCTGGACGGGGGGGTACTGTCATGCACACTCGTAACACGACCGGCACTAGGACCCGGAAGTAATACGGTCGGGTTTCAGGAAGCATAAAAGGAAACAAGATGACGCATCACATCGCTCAGTCGATGAGTTATGCCCGTGCTTTCGCCGTCGCCTCGCTCGTCCAAACGTGAGTACTCACTTTCTTGGGTTATCGCTTCTGATTGGGTGTGTGTACTTAGAACGCTGGTTTATTTGTGTAAACTCTTGCTCTCGCTTCGGGAGAGTTCTAAGAATAACTTGCGTGGTTATCCTGCCTACTCGCGCTACTTCCGCGTTTGGGTTTACCATCCACGCTACAGGGCTAACTGCTAAGTCTTCTGCTTCATCTCCGGTTAGTCCGTGACAGGAACGAGACGCGAAGAGCAACACGCAGTCGATCTGTGGAGTATCTGGTGGAATTGAACTCAAACACAAGATCCAATGCAGTTAGAAAAACACTGCATTTCCCATCTGTGCCATCCCACTTATCCGGTAGGGCTATGAAAACATCAGAAGAGGAGGGGGGCGGCGCTGCAGCCGCTGCGACGGGCGTGGCAACAGCTGACTGAGCAGCCACCACGCGGAGGGCCGCATTCTCCTGCCGTAACTCCGCCACCTCGCGGCGCAAGGCCGCGACGTCTTGGAGGTCCTTTTGGAGAGACGCGACTTCACCACGGAGCTTATTGATCAGTTCGGCATGTTGGTCAACCACAACACAGAGGCGAGCAAACTCTGCTGGGTTTACTGCTTTTGGCTCAGTGATTCTGTCACGTGCAACCGAAGAATAAACTGAAAAGCCTTAGCAGTTAGCCCGTGTAGCGTGGATGGTAAACCAGGAGACGTCAGAGGCAGTTTAGTGCTGTAGTCAATGGCTGTGGATTAGGAGGAAAGATCATAGCTGGATGTTAGAGACACACACACCCTGGTCTGATCAGCCAGGGTGGGCCTGCCTAGCAGAGAGCCTATTGTGAGTAAAAGAATGAAACACTGATGGAACTCAACAATGTGCCCCTAACGTCTGCCGGTGGCCTGGTGTAACACCATCATCATTCCTGTTCGGGGAACCTTAAAGGGACTTTTACCATTTATAACTTGAAATTATGGCGTTTGACCCTGTACACCACTACATTGAATTTGAAAAGAAACATTCAATACTGTTGTATTGGCCACTCCCTGTGTTTTTGCTTTTCTCTCTGATGGGTTTTACCCAAATGTGAAGTATATGAATAAAATATATATTAATTAATTAAATCATTATTAATTTATTCACAGAAGTTTAAAACAAACATGTGTCTGGTGCTGAGTGAAATGTCTTTCAACCAATGCACAGACCTGACTGCCTTCACCCTACCAGCGTACACATGCAAAACAAATATGTATACTGAAAATGTAATGTAACAACAACAACAAAAAACGTTTTGAATAAAACAGATTTATAGTAATTATTTAAGATTTAAGTTTAACTATTTCTGTACAAAATGTATATATATTTTTGGACTATTTAAAATAACAACCTCTGAAAATTCTTCCACCCAGAACCTTTTTATTTTTAATTAAATTTGTTATCAGATTGAGATCTGTTAGGAACCTCCACCAGAGGTCACTGTTCATGTCTGTCTGTCTGTAGTTTTTGTTGGTCGACTCACTTTCCCAGAAGGCACCTCAGTCAGGTGATGAGTGCTCACCTGAACTGAGGTGGCTCATTAAACATCTTATAAATAGCAGTTTGTTCTGGGAAACTGGGTCGAGCATTATTTGTTGGATGTTTATTTGTTGGTCTGCTTTGTTGTTTTTGTACATACCATCATGTGGGCATTCCTTTATGTTTGTTTCTTTGAGTTTATATTTTAGTTATATTGTTTCACCTTTGTTTTTCTAGAGGGCTCTATTGTTTGTTTTCTTGATGTTCCTTGTGTCTGTGGATTCATGGAGCTGCTCTGTTCGTGTTTAGCTAGGCTGTGTCTCCTCCTGCGTACAGTGTAAGTACTGTTCTGTGTCTCCCCAGTGTCAGCCTTCTGGTTTAATCCTTTGTGTGTAGCTTCCCTTGTATGTGCAGTCACATGAGGGCTTAGCCGCTAGTAGGCCTTGACGGCTAGTAGGGTTAGCCCCTAGTAGGGTTAGTCTCCAGTAGGCTAGCCGCTAGTAGGATTGACTGCTAGTGGTTCTGGTCGCTAGCAGGTTAGCTGCTAGTTTGGTATAGCCTCATGTGTGCCTTTCCTTTTGTGTTCCAGTTCTGGTCCCCTAGTTCAGTACTAACCCGGTTAGCCACTAATCCAGTTAGATACTAACCCGGTTAGGTCAGCATCCAGTGTCCCCAGTATTCCATGTAGCTACTAACCTCACTAACCACTAACCCATCTGGTCTCTAGTCTCTGTGCCCCTAGTCCTGTCTCTCCAGTCTCTGTGCCCCTAGTCCTGTCTCTCCAGTCTCTGTGCCCCTAGTCCTGTCTCTCCAGTCTCTGTGCCCCTAGTCCTGTCTCTCCAGTCTCTGTGCCCCTAGTCCTGTCTCTCCAGTCTCTGTGCCCCTAGTCCTGTCTCTCCAGTCCTCGCCCCATCTCTAGTTCCAGCGACGTCTTGTCTCTAGTTCCCCTATGTGTCTCTAGTTAGCTCCAGCTCCATGTTTCCTCATCCCTAGTTCTGTCAGTTCCCTGCGTCAGCTCCTGGTTCCCTGTGTTTTTCCTGAGCCCTAATTTTAGTTTACATTTGTTTTGGTTCCTTTGTTTGGTTGTCTGTTTGAGTTTTGGATAATAAAGACTATTTCTGTTGAAAAACCCCTCTGCCTTCATGACTACCCTCATGCCCATGGCAACCACACCATCAGCCGGTCTAGCCAGCCAGTACCACCAGCTAGACCCACGACACGATCTATATTATTTATAGGCATATTTGTGGTTATTAAAGGTTAAACAGGCAAGTGCAGCATCCAGTGTGAAGGGCATGTTCTGTGTTAGAATAATCTGCATCTATTATTGGTTATATTTTTCCATGTTTCAGTACCGATGAGATGGAGAGAGTGATGGCTGGCGGCACACAGTAGGTTCCTGTTCCTAATCCAGGTTTAGAGAGCTTTCTGATCTGTGGGCAGAAATGACACTCAAGTGATCACTGCACTGATCTCAGCATTGAAAATGTATACATATTTAATACTAGCTGATCAGATTTTTCTGCCTTTGTATTTCGGCATACAGTCTGTATTTTAAAACTGTGATGTGTTAATTCTCGAAACAAGTAAGGTATTAATGTCTTAGTATCAGCTGCCCTGTGTTTTTTTTTTTTTTTTTTTTAAGATTGAAAATAATCTCTAAGAGCAAGAGTGGGATGATTCCGAGAGTTAGTGTCAGTGTTGCCCCCTAGTGGCGCACTATTATGGGTGGACCCTTTTGACTAAGGTTTTGGGACTTTTACAGTTTACTGATCTTGTGTCTCATGCTTAACAGTTCTCTCAAAGGTATTTGGTATTGTCTTGATTAGCATAATTTAAACCATGTTGTCCACAGTCTTTAGCTGCATCCATTTTGAAGTGTGCTTCACTGGGTGCTCCCTACTTCCTGCTCCATTAGCAGGGAATGTCGGTGAAGAGAACTTCCCTCGACAAAAGAGCACCCTGCGAAGTCTGCAGCACAAATGTCACTTCCTCCATGTGTTACTATGGTAACATAAGCACCTCAGATACCTGTTGCTGCTGCTGTGGATATTTCACACTACAGACATTAAATATTGAATATTTATTGAAACAAAAACTGATACTCTTATAAAACATAATATTGAAATGTTTATAACTTGTAAATAAATTATTGATCATAATATTTAATTAAAGATGAATGAAGATTATAAAATTATTTTATCATTGCAAAAAATATTTAGAAGGATGTAAGATGAGTAATAGAATACAAGATGTTATTTGTAATTTTTGTATGTTTGTGCTTGCATCATATAAAAACTACTGAATGAAGTTTAATGATTTGTTTATTTACACATGTATTTGGCTTGACTTGATGTAACATATAGGCTTTGTTTCATTACAATTGGACCACAGGAAGAGAAGCACATATATTCACATTAATTACATAAGTGTACTCACACTAATCAAGTGTTAATTATATAAACCTTCATATAACCTTCTAAAATATGGTTTGATAAAACTTAAAATATAGATAAAAACTCATGGGACGAACTGTGAGACAGAGAGCCCAGAGTCAGGGTGCTTTCTCGCATAAGATCATAGTGAGCAGAACACTTACAGAGCATGAAGAAAGGTCGGCTTATAAGAAATATACAGACTTATTGTGACCTTTCTTAATGAGCTAAGCTGAGGAGAGAAGCCATGCTGAAGCATAAGGGGGTGAAACACAAAAACCCATTCATGCTTCTATCACTGTGCTGAGTGGCGCTCATCTCTCATCAGGTGAGGACCCAGTTAAACCACAACAAAAACTCATGGAAAGTACAGTTTAATTCACTGCATGAATGAAATGCATACACACAGAAACACAAGTGATACAGATACATTGTGAAAATATTGCCTAATATCAAAAGTTATAAAAATTGAGTCATATAAAAGACATCAGATTTGAGTATGTGTAAAGCATCAGAAAGAATAAGAGTCCAGTGAATAAATTACATCATTGATTGGATGAACATTAAAATAAATTATATTTATGTATACATTTTACATACTTGTATTAAATTATTTGAATGTAAAGAACAGGGCTTTTAGATTCTTTGTTATAACTTCATCTCTTCCTTCATTTTTCACCTTTCTCAGGGTTACATGCTGCAGACTGCCAGGTGGCTTTGATGCTTTCACCAATTGTAGGAAGAGTAGGAGTTTTATATCCAACCTGAGCCAGGAACATTTTCAGTCCTTAATGAACTTTGACCATTCTTACAGTACAAGTGATTTTGGGATGCTTAAATACGGTCCCTGGGTTTATTTAGGAATCAGCTGCTGTCTTAAACTCTTAAAAAGACGGGTCAGAAGAATTAACTGAAACAAGTTAAAATATCAAAATACCTTATACTGTGTATAAGGATTCACTCTCCGATTACCAAACAGGGAGTGAATCTGGATGATGACAAAAGAAGTACTTGATGTAAACACATGTTTTACCGTACAGAAAGACATGAAAACATACAGTGTGTGGGCTTCAACCTGAAATAATAATATCACTGATTATACTAAAGCTGATCAGCTTATTTTTAGCTTTAACTTTAAACTATTCCTACGCTAGTTAAAAATAAAGCTAAAGCAAAACAATACCAGAAAGTACTTGGTTCATCACGAAATCTTGAGGCCGGTGTAGTTTTCAAAAAATAGATGTGGGTTGAGAAATTGAATTAAGTTTTCTTTGTAACCCATCTGTTATTGCTGGTTAGACATTATCTGGTGGTTCAGGGTTGTTGAGTTGCTGCATGAAGGAGAGCAGCCATGGACTGATTCTTCTGATTCTAATCCAGGCTTCCTGATCTGTGGAAGGAAATGATGCTCAGGTGATCACTGCTCTTACATCACCATGGAAGCTTTAGATATTAGATTTTCTATTTGCTCATGTTCTCCTGTCTTTACTGTTTGACATTATATTCAATTAACATAAAACATTATACATTAACAACATTATAAAATGTTCATGTGCCTTCCATGTTAATAGGGAGTAAAGTCTTACTCTCAGTTATTCTCTGTTTCCTGTAAAGTCTGGGGAAGATATAAAGGCCTCCGACTAACAGCAACAGCAGGATGAGGACTTCAAAAAGCCACACAGACACAAACACCATGAAACCTGAGAGATCTAGTGAGAGAGAAAGAAACGTTTTAAATATGGAGGGTCAAATGCCAAGTTTGCCCAGTTGTTTCAGTGTTTTTGTCCACTGATGTGTGGTTACAGTGCTGTGAAAAAGTATTTGCACCTCCCTGATTCTTTTTTTGAAATCATATTCAAAATATTTAAAATCAAATTTAAACATTACCCAAGGATAACCCAAGTAAATACAAAATGCAGTTTTAAATGATCACGATTTCATTTATTAGGGGAAAACCTGTCCAAACCTATCTGGCCCTTTGTGAAAAAGTAACTGCCCATAAACCTAATAACTGGCTGATATCCTTGGCGGCAAAAACAACTGCAATCAAGCATTAACTGGCAATTAGTCGTTGACATCTCTGTGGAGGAATTTTTGCCCACTGTTCTTCTCAGAATTGATTTAAATCCAGCCACATTAGAAGGTTTTTAAGTATGAGCCGCCACAATCTACAGAAATTCAAGAACAGATGTGAAACAAAGTAACATGTATCAGTCTGAAAAGAGTTACATAGCATTTCTAAGGCTTAAGGACTCCAGCAAACCAAGGTAAGAGCCATTATTCACAAATGGAGAAAA
>QNUK01000903.1:145000-185431 GCA_013621035.1 Clarias magur | reverse complement strand
TGTCCTGTCACTCTGGCACAGCCCGTACTCTGACCCAGGTTCAGCAACGTTTTTGGTGGCCAACCTTGAAGGAGGATGTCTCCAGCTTTGTGGCTGCATGTGACATTTGTCTCAGATTTAAGCACACCAATACAGCTCCAGTAGGCCTCCTACGACCCTTATCCCTCCCACACCGCCCATAGTCCGACATCGCTCTGGAGTTCATCACAGGGCTACCTTCTTCAAACGGCCACACCTGCATCATGACTGTTGTAGACCGTTTCTCCAAAGCAGCTCACTTCATTCCACTGCCAAAGCTTCCGTCTGCCAAAGAGACTGCAGAACTCATGATCAATCATGTCTTCAAGCTCCATGGTCGCCAAAGGACATTGTTTCAGACCGGGGACCGCAGTTCACTTCCCAATTCTGGAAGGCTTTCTGTAAATTAATTGGGGCCACTCCGAGCCTGTCCTCAGGGTTCCACCCTCAGTCAAACGGCCACACAGAAAGGAAGAATCAATCGCTCGAGGTCGCCCTGAGGTGCATGACTTCCAGAGATGCTACCTCATGGAGCAAGTTCTTACCCTGGATGGAGTACGCCCACAACTCCCGGATATCAGCATCAACCGGTCTTTCTCCCTTCCAGTGCTGCCTGGGATATCAACCGCCCTTGTTTCCATCTCAGGAGGAGGAGGTCTGTGTTCCCTCAGCCCAAGCATTCATCTGACGCTGTAGAAGGACATGGCTTCAAGCCAGGAAGACACTCTTACAGGTTAGCAGAAGGTACAAGAAACAGGCCGACCGCAAGCGTTCTCAGGCCCCCAAGTACAGGGTGGGACAGAGAGTCATGCTTGCTGCCAGAGACATTCCCCTAAAAACCATCTGCCATAAACTTTCTCCTCGCTACCTTGGTCCATTGACCATCATGAAGATAGTCAACCCTTGCGCTGTTAAGCTCTTGATCCCCTCAACTATGCGGAGGATGAATTCCACGTTCCATGTGTCCCAGTTACGTCGTCTCGCCTTTAATGCCCATTAAGGTGAGGTCTCCAATCAGAAGCGGGGCATCAAAATGTGTCAGATAAGTCTGGAGGGGTCTCAGAGGGAGTTTGCCTTCCTGGCAGCTCAGCTAAATCTTGATAAGGAACAGGCATGAATCGAAAACCATTTCAGGTGACGACTTCTAATCTGATGAGAGAATGAAATGAATGTGTCAAGCTGTCATCAAAAATTTGGGCGATCTAAAAGATAAAACATATTCTGGGTTGGTCCACACATTTTGTAGTTTGTTGTATGTTCTTTAAATGTTTTGATGTTTTCCATATTAATATACAACAAAACAAAAATATTGAGGAAGAAGGTGTGTCAAAACATTTTACTGGTAATATATGATTACTTAAAATCCTGATATTTACTATTATAATATACTCCAACTTATACACTTGTGTTTTTGCCAAGGAGGAAAATTTGAAACAATTTTAAATTGGACATTCGTGCATAATGGTGAAATAGCATGCCAAGGCGAATTATACAGTAGTGTCACAGAAAGGCCAAACTCTGGGAGTGCCCTCTGACACTATTTTAGAAAAATGAAAGCTAAACAGTAAGTGCTTTGCATGATGCCACTGTGCTGAAATGAAAGCTACACAGGCTGTCTGATAAGAAGTCCTTTCCTGTCAGCAGAACACCATCTCCAGTTAAAAGATCATTTCTTCAAAATCAGTACAGGTAACTTTGTGTTAAGAACAAAATTTATTTCTTATTCTTATTAATATTACTACTACTACTACTACTACTACTCATAATAATAATAATATACAATTAATTTCTCCCATATTTGATGCAGTTTTGTGTTTTGCTAAATTGGTTTTAATGGTCTTAGAATTATTTCTCAAATTTTGTATCTTCAGTGTCAGTCATGGCTTTCTTCAGTAGTGTCCTGTGTGAAGATCAGCTCCAGTGTGCCATCTGTCTGGATGTGTTCACTGATCCAGTCTCTACTCCATGTGGACACAACTTCTGTATGATCTGTCTTAAAAAGAGCTGGGACACCAGTTCACACTGCCGGTGTCCAATATGTAAAGAGGAATTTCCTATACGTCCTACACTACGTGTGAATACATTCATAGCTGGACTGACTTCTCCATTTAAGAACTCAGTTCAGGTGAAATCCAGCAATGCTGCAAACCAGCTTTGCTCCAAGACTAAGGTTCTTTTTGACTCCTACACTCCTTGTAAACCACATAAAACTACAGCTAAACTTGTGAAGCAAAAACTGATGGAGCCTGTGGAGAACCTTGAGGACCACATCTGCCAGAAGCATGATAGACCCCTGGAGCTGTTCTGTAGAGATGACCAGACTTATGTTTGTCAGGTCTGTACTATAAGAGACCACAAAACTCACAACACGGTTCCTATAGAGAAGGAAATTGTATATACTAAGGTGAGCTATTTTTATTCAATGCATGAATACAATTAAATGAAAAGAAAAATCTAAAAATGACTGTGTGCTATATGCTTATAGGCTGAGTTGGGGATAATGAATGCAGTAGTTCAGCAGATGATCCAGGAACGAGTGAACAAGATTGAGGAAATCAGACAATCCACAGAACTTAATAAAGTAAGTTTTTATTACAAAACATTAATTATATTTCCAGAAGTATGGGAACCTAACCATGATGCTCAAAAACAGGTGTGCACTAGCTAGGGTGTCCACTGGCATGAGTCTCAGGAGAAGGACACTTGTGTCCAAGTAGGACGCCACAATAAAAAATAAGGACACACTGAAAATCATAAAGAACTAAGTAAAAGAATGTCTGGGAAGATTCAATGATATTATTACTTAAAAAAAACTATTTATTTACTTATATAAATTAATTTGAAAGAAAGTTACACAATAACCTTAGTTTAAAAAGCAAGATCATTCACTTTATTCACTGGAACTTGGTTTTGGGCATTGCAGCAATATACTGTATGGTTAACTTTCCAAAAGAAAATAAGACAATAATAGTAAAGAAACCATGTGCTCTTCATTTAATCCACAGGAACATGATTTAGCAACTTTTTTGATGTAAAATAATAAAAAAAAAAGTTTAAAAAAAAAATCTAGAAAATATAAACAAAATAAGTCTAGAATCCAATATTCATGTATTGACAGACACTTGGATTTGGAGGTTAAAAGTTGGAGGTCACCGCTCTGTTCCTCTAACAGCTATTTCAGTTTATATGGGAAAGACCCAATGCATAGTTGTGTCTAAGACACTAAACCACAAATTTTATGAGCAGTATTATTATTTTAAAGAGGCTAACAACGTGGGTGACTACTCAATAATAATAATAATTAAAAAAACATTGTGGTATGTCATACCTCTTAGTCGCCTCCAAAAAAGTCTTATGGGCCAGGAACACTGAAAGGTTGAAGCAGTCATGGAGCTTTACTTTACTTTAATTTATATACGTAGTTCCTTCCATTTTGCCATGTCATCATCATGAAAACTATAAGTAGGCACTAATCCTTGTGTCATTAAATTCCTGAAAGGGACATCAGTTTGGGTAAAAAGATTAAAATACTTCTCCTCAGTGCTCCAATTCTTCATTTCTGCAAAGCTTCCAAAAACTTTTTTAACAAAGACATACAGTATTCTTCATGGAGGCCATTCACATCAGACAAACTGCAGGCTTTTGCTGCTTCACAGAACTGCTTAAAGGAGACTGCATGATTTAGATTAATTAACCATTTGTCTGAGGAAGCTACTGTATGTTCAGTTGATTTATATAGGATATCTACCTCGCAAAAAATTGATGAATAAATACATTTAATAATAATAATAATAATAATAATAATAATTTAGGTTTTTTATGATATTGAGTGCAAGATTGGGGTAAACGGTCAGAAATGAGGACAATTGGGCAAACAATTAGTACACAAAACAGCAGTGTAACTAGATGGCTGAGTACTGGCCATCTATCCTTGTCATCCTTATCATGTCTTTGTATGTGCAAACCCAAACCTAAATATTCAGATGAAATCAGGATGAATGGTCACCCTAGTACAAGCCCTGCAATAAAACCAAACTCAAACCAGTTGCTGTTTCTTTTTCTTCATGATGGTCATATTCTTCTATGTTAAGACTTTTCTCATAATCTTTCATGCCTTAGGTTGGGTCATGACTATTCATGACATATTTATCATAGCATGTATGACATTGACTCAGACTTCCCAGAGATTAGTTGAAACGTAAACTTGGTAGAAGATGATAAACATTGGTCTTCTGAAGATTAATTTGCTTAGTTAAATAGGGTATCATCAAGAAGCATTTTTTTTCCCTTTTGTAGTTCCAAAATTATTACAGTAGCTTTCCAACAATGGTGATGAACTTTAAGGTGAAATCATGTAAATTAAGATAATGTATTAAATATGAACCTAATAGGATTTATCTTTTGATTTTTGTCAGGTATGCACAATTTGGAACCTATTATTATTATTATTATTATTATTATTATTATTATACTTTGTTTTCTGTAGAAAACCACAGAGAAGGAGAAATTGGAGAGCATGGAGATCTTCAGTGCTCTGATGCACTGTCTTGAAAGAAGCCAGGTTGAGCTGCCTACAAAGATGGAGGAGAAGCAGAAAGCAGCAGAGACGCAGGCTGAAGGGTTCATTAAAGATCTGGAGCAGGAAATCACTGAGCTAAAGAGGAGAAACACTGAGCTGGATCAGCTCTCACACACTGAGGATCACCTCCACCTCCTACAGGTCAGAGTCCCTCTGTTTTTCAATAGCAATGCAGCACATGACAGGACAGCAGTCCCCATGCTGAGGGATTTCTCCTCTCTCCTGCTGTACTGTAGATTTACCCGTCACTGTGCAGCCCTCCACACACCCAGGACTGGACTGACGTCACTATTAACTCTCATCTGAGTGTGGAGACTCTGAGGAGGGAAATAATTCTAGATGTACTTAATAATGGAATTAATAGGTTTGTTCTTTCGGGTGAGTAAGTCTTTATTTGCCATTTCTAAGAAACAATGTTTGCTGTAGTAAAATATATATAATTGCAGAAATATGATTTCATATGCCCATTATCCATAACATAAAACCCTGCCTAATATTGTGTACATCCCATGATTTCACTGGTGTGTGGCAGCCCAAGCTTTGTAATGATGCACTTTAATTTACAATAATGCAAGTCTTAAATAAGGTGTCTGGTTATCAGAGGACAAATGCACAACCCACTAATTCACCTTTACAAACCTTCTTATAACATTAGTCTGTGCCCTGTCATAAATGCTGTACCCCTTTTGTATCCCATAGCGAATATGTGGTTTTCTAGTTCATCGTGTACTTTACATTAAGGAGGGTTTTTATTGAGGAAAATTAAGAAGAGCTGATTTTAGTTTCTTTTGCACCAGTGAAAGCTCCACAACATTCTAGCAATCAGGCACCAATCTGTGAGAGGACATGCCCTTTTTTAAAATCTGGGCCACTGCATACTATCCGACCACTAAATTCAGGGAAAAACAGAAGAAAAAAAACATGTCCATTATCATCCTATTCTGGTCCCTATAACAATGCTATTATCAGATAGAGGCCACTGAAGGCCAGTGGTGACCATTGTATTTCTTCCTCTTTTCACCAAGTTTTCAACCATGTAGTACCTCCAGTAAACATTCCTACATACATTTACATCCTATAGGCAAATTGTGAAAGCCAGTTAGCCTATTCTGCATGTTTTTGCAATGTGGGAGGAACCCAGAGTACCTAGAGCACAGGGAGAACATGCAAACTCCATTCACAGTGACCCCAAGGTGGGAACCATAGACATGCATGGTGACAGTGCTAACCACTACACAACTGTATATATGTAGTATATGGCCAAAACTTCAATATGGAGTTGCACCCCTTTTGTAGATACAGTATAACATCTTCCACTCTTCCTGGAAGGCTGTCCACAAGAATTTGGAGTGTTCTTGTGGAAATTCATTCCCATTCATTTAGTAGAGCATTTATGAGGTCAAGCACTGATGTTGGGCTAGAAAGCCTGACTCACAGTTTCAGTTCCAGTTCATCATGTTTCCTTTGTTTGAGGTCAGGGTCAGTCAGGTTCTTCCACACCAAACTCATTAAACCATGACTTTATAGTATTTGGTTGTGCACTGGGGCACAGTCATGTTGCACTAACTGACCTGACAATAGAAAAGAGTCTTCCGCAAACTCTTGGTACAAATTTTCTTGATCTTGGTCCAAAATTGAATCATTAAGCTTGTCCTTCAGTGAAGTATCTGAATTCAATAATTAACAGGTTTGGCCAAAAACTGCCTAAGCTGTGTGTGTGTGTGTGTGTGTGTGTTAAGCTAAAGTAAGAGAAGAGGAGATGAGACCCTCCCCTCTCCCTCTTCTTGTCTTACACTGTAACTCTTCCTCCTCTAGTATTTAAGTTTCATACACGCGCACACAAGGAAACACTGTTGTATTTGGAAAATAAACAAGAAATGTATCTAATGATGTACAAATGAGTGCACAATAACGGAATCACCACTGTAAAGTAAAAATAAAACAAATTAACCTGCACTTTACCCTTGAAAAGAAGAAAGAATAGTGAAGGAGCAGTGTTTCTACGTTGAGTAGAGAGTGTGCGTGTGTGTGTGTGAAGGCGAGGAGAGGAGTATATGTGTGTGAAGGGGCACAATGTCCAATGACGCGCACGTGCAGTGCCAGCCTACCCAGAAAGAGGGAGAAAAAAAGGATCTTTAACCTCTTTAATGAGACTTTCTTTTGCTTTGCATGCACTCACAAGTGTGTTATAATAAAAAGTACATGCGCGCTGTACACACATAAAATATTTTTTACGCGCACACACATGGTCACAGTGTTATAGTAAACAGTACACATGTTCACGGAGGTTGATTATACCAGTAAGACACGAGCGCTAAGACCAAGCAGGGGAGACGATTACCCACAATTGCGCAGCGCAAGAGAGAGAAAAACCATTGGCTCAGTTGTGGTCACGTGACGCTCGCCGTCAAAACACGAAGTGCATGCGTGATACTCGGTACTCGTAAACCAAGACTTGTTCATTTTCCAAGTCAAAATTTATTAAAAATCATTGCTCATCTCGTGGAACACTGGCAAACTGCATTACTCGCAATCCGAGGTTCCACTGTAATGGAAAATATGTTATGGAAAACAAAAATAAAGTAAAAAAATGTAAGCAAAAAAAGAAACACTGATAAAACAAGAAGGAATAAACAAAGCAAAGTTAAAATAAGCTAAATAAATAATATGCTGTGTTTATAGCATGACATGCAAAGAAGATTTAACAGTCAGAATGAGTAAACAGGCAGAATAGCAAAAACTGTAGTATAAAAAAAAAAGAATAAATTCATTAAATTAACTCAAATTAAAAAAAGAAAAATCAGAGCAGCTGGGCAGGTTCATCAGAGGCAAAGCAGCCAAAAAATTCTAAGCAACAGCAGCATCGAATCTGTATGTGTCTCTCAATGTTAAGCTGCATTAAGTAGTACATGTATTAAGTAATTTACTAGTTGCATTAAAAACACAGATAATAACATGAATTAATATAAAGAAAAAAAGCTCATATTTACCTTAATCCTCTGACTTTACGATAAGCAAATGTGGCACCCATTAACCAACATTATTCTTAATAAAATCATGAGGACAGAAACATACTGTCATGAAACAAATTTTAATATTACACAAAGACAACCAGAGTAAATACAAAATGCAGCATTTAAATGTTTTTTTTTAATTATTTATTAAGGAAAAAAGGCTGTCCAAATCTATCTGGCCTTATAAAGTAATTGTCCCTTAAACGTATTAACTGGTAATGCCACCCTTTGAGGCAACAACTGCAATCAAGCATATGTGATAACTGGCAATGAATTAAAAAAGCCCTATTTGAGGGTTTTTGAGCAAAAATTGCCAGTGTAAGGACTTGACTCAAATATAAGTCTGGATTTCAGGGGGTGAACTGTGTTTCAGATCCTTGTTCTGTTGTGCTTGAGCTTTAGGCCACAAACATACAGTATTGCCAGATATCAAAGTTCATGGTTCCATCAATTATGGCAGGTTTTGAAGCTGACCACCGCCAAACCACAGTGTTTGACTGTTGATATGATGTTCTTTTTATGAATAACTGTGTTAGTTTTTTACCACATACAATTGAAGACACTCCTTCCAAAAAGTTAATCTTTTGACTCATTACTCCACAGAATATATGTCTATGGGGATAATCAAGACACTTTTTGGCGAATATGAGATGAGCCCTTGTGTTCTTTTTTGTTCAGCAGTGGCTGTCACCTCGAAACTCTCCCATGGATCCCAATTTTGGCAGAGCTTCTTTCTTATTGTTGAATCATGAACACGGACCTTAACTGCAGTTCTTTAGATGTTGTTCGGATTCCTTTGATGACATGCTGGAAGAGCCGTTGTTGGGCTCTTGGATTCATTTTAGCAGGCCGGCCTCCTGCAAAGGTTAACCTCTGTTCCAAGTTTTCTCCATTTGTGGATAATGGTTGTGGTCATGCTTAGCTGGAGACAAAGAGACGTAAAAATGGCTTGGTAACCCTTTCCAGAATGATACATTTTAATTACTTTGTCATCAGTTCATACATTTCTTTGGATCACAGCATGATCTTTTAGTGTGCTTCAATTTGGCAAACATGTTCTATTTAAGTGATTTTTGATTTAACAGGTCTGGCTTCAATCAGGCCTGGGTGAGGCAATTGAAATTTAACTCAGCTCTAAGTCTGGGGTGGGAGAGGGTACAATTACTTTTTCACATAGGGCCAGGTAGGTTTGGACAGCTTTTTTCCTTAATAAGTAAAATCCTTATTTAAAAACTTTATTTTGTAATCACTCTGGTTTTATTTGTGTGATAGAAAATTAGTTTGGTGGTCTGAATCATTTAATTGTGAAAATGTGTAAAAAAAAAGACAACAACAAAAAAAACAACACGAAGGGGCAAATAATTTTTCACTGCATCATACTACTCATGCCCTTAGCGGTTAATGTTAGTGTTCACTAGATGAGTTTATAGTAGTCAGGCACTTAAGTATTAAGCAAATTCTTATATCAGAAAATATTCTTTTTTTTCACAAACAGAACTAAAGGAAATTCAGGAACATGCAGGTAAGTGGGATCTGTTTGTCTGCATACCTTCATAAGTGTAAGGATTGTATACTGAAAAACATTTTCTTTTTCTGTTTTTGTCTTAGTGGATGTGACTCTGGATCCTGACACAGCAAATCCGTGTCTTGCCCTGACTAATGATGGCAAGGAGGTCACATGTGAAAATTTTATAAAGAGGCTCCCTGATAACCCAGAGAGGTTTGATCGTTGTGTCTCTGTACTGGGGAAGGAGGGATTCTCCTCAGGTAGATTCTACTATGAGGTCCATGCCGACGGGAAGACTGAGTGGGATATAGGCGTGGTCAGAGAGTCTGTAAATAGGAAGGGAAAAATTACAGCCTGCCCTGAAAATGGATTTTGGTGTGTGTCTCTGGATAGTCAGGCTGGATGTGTGGCTCTCGATTCTCCTTTCATCCCTCTCTCTTTAAAACAGGCTACTCAGAAGGTGGGGGTGTTTGTGGATTACGAGGAAGGTCTGGTCTCTTTCTATGATGTTGATGCAATGTATCATATCTACTCTTTCACTGGTCAGACTTTCACTGGGAAACTTTATCCATTCTTTAGTCCTGGCCTGGCTAAAAACTCAGCACCACTGATAATCTACCCATGGCCTAGTCATTTTATGCAAACAAAGTTTTATAAATAAAGTTTCCAAAATGCACAGAATTGTAATTATTATAGTTTAGATGTATCCTTCCAGGACTACTAGTAGTAATCATATTCTTTTTGTTGTCTGTAACTTTTCTACATTTTCTTCTCAAGTTCAACTGTAACGTATGTCCTACGTAAAGAATTCCACTTCCCTGGTGCGTTGCTTCAGTTGATAATCTCATGTAAACACTGGATACTTGTACCAATGAAGTGCATAAAAATAAATTCATTAATTTATTAAAAATTAAACTGTGCGTATTTCACTCACTTAAAATGTGATATGATAAATATGAATGAGTAAAATACAATGAAAAATGGGTGTTAGGTTCATAAAAGCTCACTTTTATACCCTACACACAGTACGTACATCTCTGTGCCACCCTAGAAAAGCAGTTCCTGTTCAACTGAAGACAAAAGTTAACATGGCATACCTGGTATTTCCACAGTTTTTTTTTTTTTTTTTTTGCTGCAAACCATACACTGATTTACAATGTACACAGACCCTGTGACCAGAAATGACAACATTTCTGTCACCTGGGGTCAGACCATGTGCTAGTTGTATGCAGTAACAGGTTTATTGTGTGTCCATTTACATTAAAAATACAAGAGAACCATCCTAAATTCAGACTGCAGGTATGGCCCAGATTCTCATGCGGGCAGGAATCGCAGAGGGTCATCATCAATCTGTGATTTCCATTACACAGTAATGTGCTGTCTGTATCTCGCCTGCTTGTTTGCATTTGCTTTCTATCAAACAAGGCAAGGCAAGTTTATTTGTATAGCACATTTCATACACAATGGTAATTCAAAGTGCTTTACATAAAAGAGAAGAAAATAATGATAAAAAAAAACAATAAAACAGTTAAAAATATTAAATAAACATAAAATAATGCAGTCAGTTCGGACGTATAGTAGCACAGTGCTCATTCAGTAAATGCACAGCTAAACAGATGAGTTTTGAGTCTAGATTTAAATGTAGCTAATGTTTTAGCACATTTGATCTCTTCTGGAAGCTGGTTCCAACTGCGGGCAGCATAATAGCTAAAAGCGGATTCCCCTTGTTTTGTGTGAACCCTTGGTATTTCTAACTGACTCGATCCTAATGATCTGAGTGGTCTGTTAGGTTTATATTCAGTGAGCATATCTGCAATGTATTTAGGTCCTAGGCCATTGAGTGATTTATAAATGAGTAAAAGTACTTTAAAATCAATTCTAAATATAACTGGAAGCCAGTGTAGGGACCTGAGGACTGGTGTGATATGCTCAGATTTTCTGGTTCTAGTCAGAATCCTGGCAGCAGCGTTCTGGATGAGCTGCAGCTGTCTAATGGTCTTCTTGGGAAGGCCGGTGAGGAGACCGTTACAACAATCCACCCTGCTGGTGATAAAGGCATGGACAAGGTTCTCCAAGTCCTGATTGGAAACAAAACATCTAATTCTTGCAATGTTTTTGAGATGATAGTATGCTGATTTAGTTACTGCTTTGACATGACTACTGAAACTAAGGTCTCCAGAATCACCCCAAGATTCTTAACTTGATTTTTAGTTGTTTGACCCCTAGAGTGAAGGTCTGCATTCACCTTCAGAGCTTCATCTTTGTTTCCAAATGCAATGACTTCAGTTTTCTCCTTGTTTAACTGAAGAAAATGTTGGCACATCCAAATGTTAATTTCATCAATGCATTGGCAGAGGGAGTCTACGGGGCTATAATCATTTGGAGATAAGGCTAGGTAAAGCTGGGTATCATCAGCATAGCTGTGATAGGCAATTTGGTTCTTTCTCATTAGCTGACTCAGTGGGAGCATATACAGGCTAAACAGGAGCGGTGCAAGAATTGAGCCTTGTGGGACTCCACATGTCATGGACGTCCACTTAGACTTATTCTCTCAGATACTAACATAATAACCTCTCCCTTCTAAGTATGACCTGAACCATTTGAGTACCATCCCAGTAAGCCCGAGCCAGTTTTCCAGTCTTTCTATTAGTATGTTATGATCGACAGTGTCAAACGCAGCGCTAAGATCTAGCTGTACCAACACTGATATTTTGCCATAATCAGAATTTAAACGAATATCGTTTATTATCTTCATGAGCGCCGTCTCTGTACTGTGATGCGCTCGGAAGCCAGATTGAAAACTGTCCAGGTATCCATTTGAGTTTAAGTGGTTGTTCACCTGATAAACGACAGCCTTTTCAAAAATCTTGCCTATAAAAGGAAGGTTTGATATTGGTCTGTAGTTATTTAGTATGGAATTATCAAGATTATTCTTTTCAGAAGTGGCTTAACAACTGCAGTTTTCAGAGAGTTTGGAAAAGTCCCAGAGAGAAGGGAGGTGTTCACCACTTCTAAAAGATCTGTTTCCAAACAGTCAAACACACTTTTGAAAAAAGATGTGGGAAGTGTGTCAAGGTCGCAGGTTGACGATTTAAGGTGCTGTACTATTTCTTCCAAGATTTTGTTATTAATTGCTTGAAAGACAGACATAGTAACTGTTTGAGGTTGTGTTTGAGTTTTTCTGATCTCTGGACAACTTGATGTGTTAATAGCCCTTCTAATATTACTGATTTTCTCAGAGAAGAAGGAAGCAAACTCATTGCATTTGCTGTCGGAGAGCATTTCAATGGGAATCTGACTTGGTGGGTTTGTCAGTCTCTCAACAGTAGCAAAAAGAGTGCGAGTGTTGTTTAAGTTGCTGTTTATAATGTTTGAGAAAAAGGTCTGTCTAGCTGTGGCGAGTTCCACATTGAAAGCACGAAGGCTGTCTTCATAGATGCTATAATGAATTTCAAGTTTCGTCTTCCGCCATATCTGCTCAGCTTTTCGGCATTGTCTTTTCATATTCTGAACTGCTGTTGATTTTCTCCATGGTGATTTCTGTCTGCCCGTCTTTCTGAACTTTTCCGGAGCAATATCATCAATAACATTCTTAACTTTTAAGTTAAAGGAATCAAGGAGAAGATCAACAGTGTCTGCAGAAATGCTTGGTGTTAAGGAAATAGCCTTCATAAATAGTGCACTTGTGTTCTCATTAATGCATCTTTTTCTGACAGACACAGATCTAGGTTCAGTGGTAATAGAGACCAATATATCAAAGAAAATACAGAAGTGATCAGACAGTGCTACGTCCTTAATAACAATGGATGAGATGTTTAGACCCTTACGGATGAATAAGTCTAGAGTGTGTCCACGATTATGTGTGGGCCCGTGCACATGCTGAATCAGGTCAAAAGTGTTTAAAACACTCATCATTTCTTTTGTAATATTGATTTCTGCATTATCAATGTGAATATTAAAGTCCCCTGCTATGGCAAAACAGTCGAACTCTGAGGAAAATATTTGATAGCAGTTCTGTGAATTCTTCAATAAAGTCTGGAGAGTATTTTGGAGGTCTGTAAATAATGATGAACAGAATGCGTGGATCACCTTTCAGCAAAATACCTAGATATTCAAAAGACAAAAACTGACCAAATGACACTTGCTTGCATTGATAGACATCTTTAAATAGAGCAGCTACACCTCCACCTCTCCTAACAGCTCTGCAGACACTCATGAAAGTAAAGTTAGGAGGGGCTGATTCATTTAGGACTGTTGCACTGCAGCTACCGTCTAACCAAGTTTCATTAAAGAACATAAAATCCAATTTGTTTGTGGTGATCAGATCATTGAGTAAATTTTTTTTTATTTTTTAGTGAGCGAATATTTAAAAATGCTAACTTGATGGCATTTCTTTTTGTCCCCACAGTAATCTTAGTTTGATGCATAATAACTCGGAGATTAGATGGGTCAGCCGTGCGGCTTAAGAAGACCTTGGGCTTTCTATCACGTGATAAAACAGAAATAGAGAAAGCTACAGGCTCACTCGGTTGCGAATGTTACTGCTATCGTAGCGGGGACCCGACACACATCACTGAAAGCTGCTATCTGTTTGTTTTAATTCACCTAGACCAGATGTAGGAGGGGAGTTTGAGCCCTGGCGCTGTAGCAGCGGTCAGACAGCTCTCATAGGAGGAGGAGGGCGAGCTGGGGCCACAGGCCTTGGTGGTAGCGGAGCTCGACGTTTTTTAGTTGACATCTGGGGGCTTGCAGCAAAAGAGTGGGAGAGTTTCGTCCCAGTATACACCAGTTCCTCCATTTTCTGTGAGAAGCTTAGAAGTGGAGATTCTGGAGAGAGGGATAATGTGTCTGATGAGATGGGCTCTGGTGTTTCCGGTGGCTTTAGTATATTGTTCTGAATTCCATGGCTATTTTCCAGAAATTTATCTTGACGCTGTTGTAGTATGTCACAATCTGTCTGTGATGAGCCCTGTGAGCAGGACTCAGCCGGGATGTCCATGAGCAGTGGTTGTTTTGACTGTGTGGTGTTATCAGTGTCCTTGTGGGATTCTTTAGCCACATGATGATTCGAAAGCTGTTTGTGGTCACTCATACTTTGTCCAAGCATGCATGTGCCATTCAGGTTAAGAGGATTGGCACACACTGTTGAAGGATGATGGAGGGAGAAATAGATATTTTCCTTTAGCACCCTTGCACCAAGTTTGTTTGGGTGGAGACCATCCAGTTTGAACAGTTGTCTATGGCCCCAGAAGAGATTGAAGTTGTCGATGACGTTGACTCCTTTTGAACTGCAGGTTCTTTGTAGTCATGTGTTCAGCCCAAGCAACCGTGAGAACATGTTAGTTCCCCTTGCTGGGAGTGGTCCACTGATGAACGACTGGACTTCAAGTCTTCGAAGTGTTAAAAAGGTTTCACTGAAATCCTTCTTTAGGAGTTCTGACTGCTCTTTTCGAATGTCATTTTTCCCCACGTGGATAATGATTCAATTTGCAGTCTTGTGCTTTGTCAGAATGTTCCGAAGTTCCCTGTTCACATCAGAGACGGTAGCTTGAGGAAAGCAGCATGAAGTTGTTGTCCTGCTACTGATGTTTCTGATAGTGGAGTCCCCGATTATCAGAGTCCTGATATCGGTGTCGCTGTGAGCTGAGTGCCGCTGTCTGCTCGACTTCGAGCGCCTGTTCATAGCGGCGTTAGCTGCTCTCTGATCCAATCCATATTCAGTCACATTTTCCTCACCCACATTCATTAACGCTTTAAATCTGTTCTCAAGATGAATAGGGGGTAGTAAAATACCAGTGTTTGCAAGTCTTGTCATAGCCATATCTGGGGAAGAGGATGCTATTGCAGCAATATGAGATACTCGTGACAATCTGATGTCTCGAGTGCCTTTGGGTCTCGCTCCCTGTTTGTGCCATCGATTAATCTGTCGATCAGTTTCGGCATGTTCCTTTACACAAGGTATAAACTGTTGAAACTTGTTAGATTCATGAGACTCACCGGCTGTATGCTGAGGTGGTCCATCATGACGATTTGCAGAGTCTTCTGCCTGTTTTGGAGGTCCAGCAAGTAACTTTGTTTCAAGAACTGCAATTATTTGTAGAAGTGTATGGCAGGTCATGCAGCAAGTAGATTCCACAAGAGACATTTTCTTTCTCGTCTGTTTGAAGTAGGCAGCTACGTTTTCCCATCTCTGGAATGTAAGCTGCGGGCAGCGGGAGGAGAAGTCCCTTTTCGTCCAATCACAAAAGTTTAAAATTTCAGTGTTTGTGCCAAAAATGTTTTGTTTGAGCACTGTGCTGATCTGCTGAAGTAAAAATCTTAGAAAAATAAGAGAAAAGTGCAGATATAGAGAGCAAAGCGCAGAGCAATAAGCAGGAAAGTCCGAAGGTTAGCGAAGCCGGAAGCCAGGTGGCTGAACATTTTCACTGTCACAACTGTTTATAAAAAGAAAAAAAAACAACATGAGCATGATGACACAAAATAACTACAGTATATCATCATCATCATCATCATCATCAATGACAATTATCGTGTTGCGTTTGATAAACATTCCCTGGAAACACACTCAAACAGGAAAATATCTATCTGCAAAGGACGAACCATTACCGGTGTCAAATTCTGTAAAGGTCAGCGCAAGACTCACCTTAGAAAGGCTCCTTGGCAATGTACAGTAGTCCCCGGGACGGTCTGTTCCCAAACTCAAAAAACCTCACAACGGCGGCACCGTGATGGGGGTACAGTACCAACCTCACAATGGGAGGCAGTCCTTTTATTCTTTTATATTGCAACTAATTACAATTTAAGTAAAGAAAAGCAACATATATGGTAAATAAGTCGAACTAAGCAAAGGGTTCAAAGGAAAATAAAAAAACACAAAGTCTAGTGAACTTAAATTAACAATGCAGGGTAACACCGCCTAAGAACATTATCGAAGTACAGCAGAACTCTTTTATACCCTGGTCCTGTGACTCATGTTCTATCAGCCTGACCCTACTAACCATTTAGCAGGTTCTTTTCCTTATAAGGTATATACTGATACACTAAGCTGCTCTCTACTTCCTCTAAATCTATTTAACATAATGAGCAGAAAACATATTCCCGTCGTGGGCCTCACTAACTGTCAAACCTCACACCATCCAATATATCTTAGGTGTGAAGAACATTGCTGCTAACATTAACCTTACAACTGTCAAATGACTGTTTTTACACAGATGTTGCAGCGATGTCTGGTAGAATGGTCGTTGCATCATTTCCTCCCGCCAGAGCTTTGCGCCTCTTCTTAAGATGTCTTCGTTCTTGTCGTGCTGCAGCTCGCCTTTCTTTGATGTCTTGAACATATTCAGCTTCACTTAATACATCTCCTATAGTGAGCTGGGACATGTGGCAACTTAAAACATTAGCAAACTCCATAACACAATGCATATAAATATTAATGACCATTCCTTCAATCAGAACTACACATAAAACTCAACTGATTTGGACATAACTCAGTGTTTTAGTCACCGGGGGGCTAAAGTGTTTTATAGATAGCAGTGTCATAAGCTAACAAAAAAAACAAAAACTAATTGCAACTGTAAGCTATATCAATTAAATACAAGCTAAAATCCAAATGGTGTGAAATCCATTAGAATATTTACACCACATTGTTTTTATTTTATTTTATTTATTTTTTTTTTTTTTATTTACTGAAAACCATAAGCCATTAGCTTAACTACCTGGAGCTAACATGTGGCTAAAACACAAGACAGTATGTTCGCATGATTAGCAGTGTTACATTACGTTTACATGCTACCCTAAACTATGTAAGTGAAATTGAAAGACAATGTATCATATAAAGCCAAAATGAGGAATAAAAAAAGAGTTTTATATTATCAGAATAAGGATTATATAAGAGTTAATAACTTACCCATGGTAACAGCTTGCTGGATTCTACTCCTCTGTTTTCTGTTGGAGTCGTGGTTCAGTGTTGTTCTGAGGAAAAAGCTAAACTCCTCCCACTGTCCAGAACATTCCGTTGAGCTTTAGAAAGCTGTAAAGCGTGTGACATCTTCCAAATGCACAGAAAATGATGAATCTGAATCCGTGTGTGTACGTGAATGTGTGTGTGTCTGTGTGCTTGTATGTAGATTACCCAGACAGTTTTCCTGTGAATAGCGTGTGGGCGTGACCTGTCTCCGTCTCCGGTCATTATCAGTTAATGACTTGAGACAGAAAGACTGTGCCTCTCTTTGGATTCATATGGATTACATAAATTTGGAATTTTTTTTTTATTTAACTTGCTTTATTTAAAATTAGACACTTTAAGCTTTAAATATCTGATTTTTTTTTTATATTTTTCATGTTGGTGTGTGAAGTATTCACTGAGTTTCAATTAATTGTACATTTCAGAACGATATTTATGGAAACTAAGACGGCTGAAAACGCACCCGGTTTATTTTCTTTATTTAACAAAAGCACAAATTGTTTTGTTCATATGGTCAGTGTACATCAATAAAAGTAGATCCCTTACAGATTCAAATAATGCAGGCTGCTGATACCACGGCACTTCATGCAATCCTTTAGGTAACACCGGTAAGGTATCAGGGCCAAAGACAAAGAACGAAAGAAAAAAATACAGACCGACAAAGTGTCCTGTTCAGAGACAGAGGAAAAGCTGTCAGTATAAGACGCCCTCTGCGAGAAAGAGAGCGTCAGTCCAGCATGCACGCTTAGTTTAAGTTAATAGTGCACAGCACAAAAACATACAACTCTCTCTAATAAATCCTCAGTAAGAGCACAGGCCCAAGAGGATATAGTTTTTGTTTTAGTTTCCAGAGCCCCGCCCATTCTCATGTAGAAGGTGGAGCTCTGTTTATTTAGCGTTTTCAGTTTTCTTTTGTTTTCCTTTTAAGTTTCCTAATTAATAATCCCTTGCCATTCCAGACGGGAAGGTCTTCCCATGCGCGTCATGTGCACTCTTACCAAGTCCTATTTCATTGACCCTCTCTAAAGCCCTGTGTCAGGGCTCTTATAAACATGACTACATCTCGTGGTGCGGCTCTCTATACCGCACCACATAACAGCATATGCACAGTGCTGAAGGATGAGGCGATGATGTTTGATGACGGCAGGGTGGGGGTTGTATTGGGTGGAGTGTTATACAATCAATACACCTGCATTGGTGGACCTAATGCCAAAACCAGGGAAAAAATAAAGTACATTATAAATTATAAATAAAGTTAAACCTGCCTTTAGATAAGCAATGTTATAAGGAGAACACTGAACAAGATTTTAAAACCATATATCAATAATTTACAGTATAACAAGCCAAACCAGCTCGGACTGCGCTGTATTGTGTAACTGAGCTATGAACTTTCTAACAAATCATTTACAGTGTGTGTGAGTAGATAAATACATATCATCCATAGTACATAGTAACACAGGGGTCCTCCGGAGATGTGTACTCTGACCCTTACTCTATACACTCTATACATTACTCATTATTACTTACATCATAAAATTCACTGATGACATCACAGTGTTAGGCCTCGTCATTGACAATGATGAGTCCTTATATAGAAGGAAGATGGAACATCTGGCAGCTTAGTGTGACTCCTGGAGATAAGCACAATCTACAGTACATGCTGCCTTCATCGAGTGCACACCATCCTGTGGGATCAGCATCACCCTGCACATCACTATTGCCCTCAGGTAGTACAGTAGGTACAGGTTCATATGGGCCAAAACCACCAAACTGTCCCACAGTATTTCTTCAATAGTGCTGTGAGGCTGCTGAATGATGATCACCCTTCTCGCTGAACATGTAATATGTGTAAAAGCACTTCTGTTTGATTAATTATTTACTCCTGAACTTTACTGCACTGAGATCTTCTGCATAACATTTGAGGATTAAGATATCTGATTTTAGTAATAAAAAGAAAGTACACATTATCTTGGTATATGTATTTTATTATTATCTTTTGAACAATACAATGTAATAAAACATGCTGCTAATTAAAAAGCACAATGTTAGTTTCCTCATTATATTACCTGTATTTCTTATATCACTACAACCAGGTTCAGTTGTTTACCTCTACACATGCTAATTTGGTTATCAGCTTTTAGAAGCATAGCTCAATCTCCAAAACACTCCACTATCAACTACTTTTCCTGACTACTGTTTTTAATAATATTTAATCTGTTAATTTTTATTTAGCGGTTAGGACTAGCAACATGTAACCTTTTTTTTTTTCTTTTTTTTTCTAAGAATACATGTTACCTTTCAAATCATGAGAAAGTTTACAGGCTTTAGCTAAACAAATCCAGACACACAAACACACGCAAAAAATGATACTGTACTACTAACAACATAATATTAAAATGAAAAATCCCCATTATTTAAAATCCTGAAAATTATGATGATCACAAAATTAAAATATGAAATTTCTACAGTACACGCATTCTCTTTTTAGAGATGAACTTCACTCACTCCTCTATGCCTGCTTTCTCAATTCTTTCTCCATCAGTGTGAGCTGTTAAAGAAAGTAAAAATCTTATTTGTCTGTTTTAATGCTTATGAATCACTGTGAAGTAAAAAGTGACAGTGATTCTTAGACAATAAACCCAAGTCATTCACAGTCATCTTCAGTAACTGCAAAATGAAGCTCAGTGAATCTTTATCAATTATTACAAATTACATTATACTTAAGTATAATCCTGTTGTTTTAAAATGTGACCGTTTTCTCTCAAAACCTTGTACATTATTTTCCTTTCATGGATAAATCAGACTTTTAACACATGAAATATATTCTACAGTATTTCTAATGTTTATTCTCCATAATGAACATTAATGCTGACTTAAAATTTTACTACAGCCTTGTTTATTTCAATTAATATAAATTACACCTGCATATTTTAAACAAATGTCATTTTCTTTCACATGGAAAGCATAACTTTTCTAAATTCTAGATTCACCCCCAGACCTCAGCAGGAGCAGATATGCTGTGATTCATATTACACACAGTATATCATACTTCTACTTAAACCTTACTGTAATGTAAGACAAGTATATTTTCTGAGACCAGAAACTGAAATAATACTTACCTCGAGCTCTGTAACATTTGAGCAGCAGAATGATGGTCACCACCAGATATGGAGAGACCGTCACTGCACTACAGATAGGCATGACCACTGAGAAGGGAGCTTCTACAAGCGATCCAGCTTCTAAACCTGATGCTTCTTTCAGCTCTGACTCACTGGATATATGTGATGAACCTTTAGCACCAGATAAATCTTCAACAGCCAATGGACCTGACCCGAAATAAAATAATGAATATTTAAAAATATATATGTTTGTATGTTTTGGATCATGTTGCTGAACAAACACCATACTGCACATGTATTTACATAAACTACACACCACAACTTTTTTTTTTTTTTTTTAAGACACTGTGGTGGAAATTCTGAAAACTACAGTATTAGAATATTAAACTATAAGACAAAAGTTATTTGTACACTGAGTAAGAGCAAAGTAACAACTTCTGTAAGGACCAGTCTCAACTCGTACCCAGTTGCAGTATGGAAAAACTTCTTTAAAAGTTCTTTATTTCTTCTTAAAGACTTCTTTCTCTCGGCTGTTCCATTTTATATACAAACATCTGCGCCAACACAATTCATGCCCAAAACATGATGTTTTTACATTCAAGGAGCTGATTATCTTAACTGACGTACTGTAGACCAGATGTCTTTCTGTAGCAGCTTATCATTTAGTAGCAACTACAGTTGGTTTCTCCATTCAATCCTCAGCCTTGTCTTTCTACAATCCAACAGGCAAGTTTTAAAACACCTACAGTCTATATGGCACAATTAATACATAACGTTGATCAGAAGTACTACATACATTTGTAACATCTGTACCACCGCAGCACAGGGAAATAAGATCTAGCTCACCGGATTACTGAGTTGACGCTTTGTCCCCACCTAGTGTGTCTACGTGTGTACTGTGGAGAACTGAAGAGCACCTGTGTATCCCCTGTGTGTCTACCTATATATCCAGTCGAACCCGTAGCACCTTGCCTGTTCACTGTCGTGCACCTTCTTTGTTGTCCTTGTTGTCATGTGTACTAAACATACTGTGTCTCCTCTCTATTTCCCCCAGGACTTAGCAGTGTCTGCAGGTTTGGGTCTGTTTTTACGTGGACGGGTCATCACTCCTGACAAGGTCCGCTGGTCTACGAAGCCTGTTTATGTTTTGTTGTGTTTTGTTTTCCCACCTGCAGACCCAATCTGGGGAGAAACTCACTCACTCACTCATCATCTATACCGCTTAATCCTGTATTCAGGGTCACGGGGGCCTGGAGCCTATCCCAGGAGACTTAGGGCACATGGCGGGGTACACCCTGGACAGGGTGCCAATCCATCGCAGGGCACAAACACTCCCTCATTCACACACTACGGGCAATTTGGGAACGCCAATTAGACTAACCTACATGTCTTTGGACTGTGGGAGGAAACCGGAGTACCCAGAGGAAACCCACCAAGCACGAGGAGAACATGCACACTCCTGGGGAGAAACTATTATAGTATTTTGTTTGAGTAGTTTTTTCTTTAAACGTGATTACAAAAGGAAAAGAGAAAAGAAATACAAATAAATTACTTTAAGTAATGGAACCTGCTTCTGCGTCCGCTTCCTCGGAGTTCGGCATCACAACATGTATGTATCTTATATAGTTTTTGAACATTAATCTGACAACACCTGTGGCACACACACTTTTTCTGATGCACAGCCAGAGTTTTCTGGCTACGCGAGTGTTACACATGATAAAATATCTTAAGTTCGATGCAAATAAGAAACGCCTATATTTAATATAAATTTTAAATTTGTACTGTAGTTTTAGTACTGTGATTGTAAAGCCGTTTAATGTTTCACTTGCATTTTGAATGAATTACAGGTAATATAAAAAAATATAAGATGACAAAAAAAAACAAAAAAAAAAACACGCGTAGCTTTTCTACTTACACATGATAAAATCTAAAGGCTCACTGTATTAACGTTTACTTTGCTTAAATTCCTAATACGATTTAATCTAATTTAAATTCTAAATTTGTAATGCCATTTTAGTACTGTGATTATGAATTCGTTTAACTACAATGTTTCACTTGTTCATCCGCTACTACGTGCAGCACTAAAGGAGCTGCAGCTCATTAATCCTTGAGAGAATGAACTAAGGCCTGAGGTGTCAGTCTATAGTTATATAGCCCCACTCAGCGGTAAAAGCCATCAAACGGACAAACCCAAATGCTACCGCCGTGTGTCATGCGCACTCTCACCGCGACCGGCACTAGGACCCGGAAGTAATACGGTCGTGAGTCAGGAAGCATAACGTCTGCGTTCTGATGAAACCTCGTAACTAAATTTTTTGCCAAAATCGTTTTTTTCGTGTACATTAATTATTTTTAGTGCAACATGTAACTTACTCTGTGCTATATATATGCTGTATTTGTCTTGGATACGTTTGTACAATTTCTTTTTTTTTTTCATTTACATTTCAAGTGCATTTTTTTTCGCTCTCCTGAAAATTTTTTTTTTGAGTTACGAGGTTTCATCAGAACACCGACAATAGAAGGAAACAAGATGGCGCTTCACATCGCTCAGTCACTGAGTTCGCTCATGCCGTTTCCGACACTTCACCGGATATTCAGTGAGTACTCACCGACTCGGGTCGCTTCTCTGATTGAGTGTGTGTTGCTAGAACTGCTGTAGATCCTAGCTATTTCCATAAGAGTGTTCTTAGACTAAAACGTGTGGTTATCCCGCCTGATCGTGCTGCTTCCGCGTTTGGGTCATGATCCACGCTACACGGGCTAACTGCTACGTACAATAACCTCTGATCACCCGTGACACCGTGGCGGTAAAACTAGAATAACGGTTGAGTACCATCTATAAATTAACATGTGATTTTTCCATTACAATACTGACTTCAACACATAAAATCCCAGTTGTATTTAAATGTGTTACGTGTGGTGACATGGGAGATGTTAAGGGGTTATGAGAGGAGATTTTGGAGAGGTGAAGACAGTCAGGAGGACTTCTCCCATTCCAAAATTGCGTTGTCATAAAAACAAAAAAAGAAATATATTTAAACACAAACTTTTACAGTCCCCCACTGTGGGTGAATCATTTCACTGTCCATTCAGTAGAGTGACCTCACAGCTCAGTGAGAGACAGTCATTAGTAAAGTGTTGAATTCTGCAGTGTTATGCTCTCGTGTTTCCATGCATCATTTCTCTTTTTACACACTGGTTTCTCTTTTCTTTTCAAACACTCTTTTCCGTTTCATGCAGTCTTCTCTCATTCTCACACACCCTTCTCTTTTTTCACAAACACTTTTCTTTCTTTTTCCATATCAGAGCATCACATTCTATACCTGGTGATACTGTACCTTGGCATTAATAATTAATGTTTAAATAATTTCTTACCTCTGACTGAGACCCAGCTTTTCGGTGACTCTCCTCTCTCTGGGTGTTTACAGTGGTAAAAACCTTCATCTGACTTTGAGACCTTATGGATGATCATCTCTCCTGTAGTCTGTGTCTCGAAAACCGATCCATCTTTATAGAAATCAGCTCGGAGGTTTGAGGAATTTGTGTTGCGATACAAACAGCGTAGAGTTAGAGGATGTCCTTCAGTGACAGGATAGACAGGACTCTCCAAGATCACATCACCATCTAACACAAAATCATATGTACAAGAAAACCTGTTACAACATGAATGATTATTATTATTATTATTATTATTATTTGTAAAACCTCTGAACACTCATACTTAAATTCATAGTGAAACTCCTTCATATTGTTGTCTTTGTTGAGTTGAATCTTTAGATAAAGAGTATAAAATTGTGTAGCGCTGCAGCACTGCCTCAGTTAGTGTTTTACCTGCGCTACTGTAGCTGACTGAGTAACTCGACTGTCATGTTCTATTGCTGTCTTCAGGAAATATTACAATTACAGTACATTGACAGCTTTCAAAATATTCCTGCGATAAACCACTTAAGAGTCTCTTGTTTTTCCCAGTTTAAAACTCATGGTCCTCAATCTTCTTTCATTTATCAATATACACTACATGCAGACTCACCATGTACTGTGATGTTGACAGGATTACTGTTTTCTCCAGATTCAGAGTGACACCAGTAAACTCCAGTATAGGATGTGGACAGGGAGGTGGTTTCATATGTAGATCCTGAGATGAGTTGCCACCATACAAAATCTAATAAATATGCATGTGATTCCCATAATGAAAAATTGAACCCCCCACTTTGAGTAAATCGTTTCACAGCCCATCCTGTAGAGTTACTCTGGTCCTCACAGCTCAATGAGAGAGAGTCATTAATAAAGTGTTGAGTTCTGCTTGGATTGATGATCAGAGAGACTGAAGGAGATTCACCTTAAACACAGAACATTATAATTCACAAGTTATTATAATTTTTGTGCCATAACTTGCACTGAACATATTTATACCTCATTTAACTAAATAGTGCTGTATGAATTAGAATAATCATCTACCAGTGTTTAGGGCTATTCTTAGTTTTAAATATTCTGGACTCTGGAGGGTGAATATAAGATTTTCATTGCAATTTTTATCACAGCTCTAACTCTCCATATGTGATATTTAATTTACACATTTGTCTCAATCAACACACTTTACTCACTAGTGATCCATAGTGGCTGCTGATTGGCTGTCAATCTCATAGATGATTCTTCTCTCTCTGCTCTGCAGAAATAAACTCCGGTGTGATTATGTGTGGTATGATTGATAGTGTAAGAGTCTCCATACATGATCTCTCCACCACTGTTTCTCATTTCTTCATAATTTCTGTGCCAGCTGAATATCCAGTCAGTATGGAAGTCTGTAATCTCACATCTTAGAATAACTGAGTCTCCCTCATTTAGCCAACTCTGTGTAGATACACTCAGTACTGGCAGTGGTTTCTCTGTTGGATAGAAAATAAATCATAAATCAGTAAATTAATACATTTATATCAAATGTTAGGGCAACTTGTAAATATTACACTCTAAAAACTGCTGGGTTAAAAAACAACAGAGAGACTCTTGTTTTTTAACCCAGCTGCTGGGTCACTATTGGACAGAACGCGTGCTGGGTTGTACCATTTAACCCAGATTTCTGACCCAACCAGTGGGTTAAATTGACACTCTTGCTGGGTTACATGTTAAAGTGCTGGGTTATTTTATTTGACCCAACCAGTGGGTAAAATTAACACTCTTGCTGGGTTGACACATTCCATTTGATTTTTTTATTTTCAAAAAAGACACAAAATGTACACAACTTCACATAATGTAAATAGATTGTCACAGAATAAGAAAATGTGAATAACTTAATTTTTACCAAAATGTCAGACAAAACCATATAATCTTAAGCTGACCATTTGTTAAATATAAAATAAATGTACTGTAACAAATACTCTGTAAAACAAAAACAAGAGACCCCTGTAAGTCTGATTTGAATTGCATTTTTTTGCATTTAATACAATGTTTAAAATCTTAATATTTTAACTATCTGTTATTTAACTATTACTATTTAATTTCCTTCAAAAATATTTTAAATATTATTGATTAAATGTTGGCTGAAAAAACTGTTGTCCTCAAAAATTTAATGACACAAGACGAGTACTCGTGTCCATCAATCTGATCTACAGTATGCTGGAGAAACTCCCAGGTGAGAAGACACTTCTCAACATCAATGACAAAAAAAACAGCCTTCACCAAAGAGTCTGTATTAATAGCGTTGCCTCCAACAATGGAAAAGGTCTGTCAGGTCCCTCTTGTCTCATCCCCAAGGAACACAACATGGAACAATGGTCCTGTCATCTCCATATTTTGCAGATATCATCCTCATCATGTTCGTCCACCTATGGATTATACATCATCACTTAGTGTTGCAATATAACTAACATTTGCATTCAGCATTTTTGTTAAGGACATACAGCTACATATGCATTTAATGCAAAACATCTTTTCTCTTTTCAATACAAAAAAAAAATACTTAACGTGAACATGAATTTAGTGTATATTTCTGACACCAATTTACCTCACTATTTAACATGTGAGGGATAACAGGATACGGCACTCCATCTGAATTTAATACAAAACATTCACCCCTTTTCAAATTCTCAACAAACACTAGATGAATATGATATTTAATGGTGAATTTACAACTTATAATAAATATTTCATAAGTTTAAAGAAAAAGCTTGTTTTAAGGCTACGACTTATCCATGACACTTTCTCATTTTTTGAATAACAAAACAGAATGGGAAAACAATATTAATTCCACACAATATTAATATCAAAGCATTTATTTTAAACAATGAAATATACTTGCTCCTACCACAAGTTACAAAAAAAAAGCAAAAATTTACATTAACTTACCATAAAACACTGAGTGCTCTGAGCATGATCCAGTCAGAAGTGAAGAATTCAGAAAGTTCTCCAAAGAATAAACCAACTGCTGGGTCAAAATAACACAAGCAGTTTTTTTTTTTAACAGACAGAAACAGAAGACATATTAAGACCATCATTAAACATATCCCAATAGCTTCCTCTGACACCTATTAAAATTTTTTAAATACTTCCACACACACACAGCTTTAGCAAAGATTACTAGTAATTTACCTAAAATTACATTTACATTTAAGATTACATTTAGTTGTTTTTTATTTGTGTGTGCTACAAACATACTTTTATCATAAAATACACTATAGCCGGCTGTTGGCACAGAATATTAAAACATGACCTCCTCACATCCCCATATCAAAGTGCGACTAAAAAGGCGGAAAAGCGAATAAATATGAAAATGAGCTCCTACCACAACTACAACATTTAAAATTTAGGTAAAAATTTATATAAACTTACCATAAAATCCTGCCAGCATTAAGTGTCCTCGTGCCCCCCCACGCCTCAGAAGTGAAGAATCCAGAAAGTTCCTCATGCTGTGTCTCAATTCCAAAAACGCAAAGAGCGGAGTTGACTTGGAAGTGCACACTCGAGGGTTTGAGGACTCCGGGTATAGTGCAAATAGAACGCAGCGTACAGGATGCTTCTCACAGCCGCGATATTATTATACCATAACCGTATTATATAAAAGATTACCTCTTAGAAATACATAAAATGAAAAAATCCGCTGTTTTAACCACTGTAGTGACGTCACAGCCAGCGGTCGTCTTCAGAAGTTTCTGCCAAGATGAGGCTGTGTTTTGCGGCTACATAAACGCGAAGCACCGTAGGATTGCCTGGAGCTCAAAACTGAGCTGTACACACATACATTCTCGCTTAAACAACTCTTAAAACTACACTTCGTGACACAATGACAGTAATATTTCAAACATTTTGCAGACTGCCGTTTGGAGAAATAAAGAACAAACCTGTTGTTGGGTCAAAATAACCCAACCAGGTGTTCATGTGTAAATGACCCACTACATCTCATTTGACCCAGCGTTACCCAACCCAGCAATGTGTTTAAAGTCCCCGAAATAACCCAGAATTTTGGCCCAGCATGAACAACCCAACAATGTGTTTACAGAAACAACCCAGCATTTTTGCAGAGTGTATGTTAAGGATGTAGCCAATTACAGATAATGCACTTAAACTAATCAATATTTTTAGATTTTTAAAAAACATTTTTACAGAAGGTTTGCCACCTACGTAGACTGAGTGTGAGATTTTTACTGTAACGTAGAGCTTTAAAGAACTACTTGTCAAAGTTCAGGGAATAAGTTGTAACGTTTAAAACAACAACAAAAACAATCACAAGATCAACTTAAAATGGAGCGATGAAGATGAAGAAAACGAAGAAGAAGAACAATAACAACATCAACAGCAATAATGAGAATTACTCATTGAATGAATGATAGAAGGAAGTAGTCTCTGCTGTTCCACTGGAGGACAGAATAAAGCAATACTCAAAGAGCCATAAAATAAACAATTGAATAAAAGTACAATGATTAATGCTGTAAAAACCTTACACTGGAATAATTATTAATGTGGCCCATTTCATAAATGAGTTTGATTACAAAGCTCAGACCCTTAAAAGAAAGAAGCTCAAAGCTTAAAGTGACTAAACTGTCAGAAAAAAAGGGGTGGGGGGGACTTCTTTCTTCCTCCTGACAGATTCTAACTGCCCTTTTAACCCTCCTAACTCACCTGGCTTTGTGATGTGTTGTGAACCTGAATGATTTTGCAATTTAATTTCTGATTCATCACATAGCATATTCTTATTGCATTCCCCTAGTTGTTTATCACACATATCATGTGGAGTTACTAACCACAAATACTGTATACTGTGACCATAACTTTATAAAACCCAAATCTTATTTTCACAGACTCACCTGATACAGTCAGTGTAACAGCATCACTGATCTCTGAGCTCTGAGAGTCATTTATCTGCCCTTTGCATGTGTAGTATCCACTGTCAGAATCATCAGCAGAAAAGATGATGTACTTCTGCATTGTGTCGTCTCCAAACAATTCATTCAATATGTTATGGGGGAGAGTGTCATTGTCCTTATACCAGCTGTATGTCCACTTAGCATCTCCTCCACCTTGTATGTCGCATGTGAGGATAACTAGGTCTTCTTTGTAGACATGTGTATGAGGTTCTATCAACACTTCAGCCTTAAGACTCACTATAAAAATGATAAATATATAATGAATAGTAATAAGTAATATGTTTTAATAACCAGAACTAGACTAGACATTTTAGAAGTAAACTAAAGTAAAAAAAAAATAAAATCATTAGTTTAAATAAGGGTACATATAGGTTAGTGGTGACAGCAGATATATCTCACCATGAGCATGTGTCACTGGTAGAAGTGAAATCAGGACTAAAAAGGAAACAAAAACAGAACATGATGAAAACTTAAGAAGCATTTTGGTGCATGAAAACATTAACATAAAATTTCACATTATTATAACAAAGAGAGTTGAGACAAGAGTCAAGATTCAGGGACTTCTCCAAAAATTTTAACCCAGTAAAATAAAGCAAGTCTATATTTTATATAAATGGGTGTTTATAATTCCTAATGACAGTGAATGATTTTCCACTACAGAAGAAACAGAGTTAATGTAAGACAAAAGCAAACACACATGCCCTATTCCAAGCACCTAGCAAATGTAGATAAAAATGTCTTTCTATGACTCCTAAATTCTCTGCCTCTGTCCACCATTCATACTCTCAACCTTCCCAAGTTCTCCCACACACCCCACTTCTCCACTCCCTGCACTGGCTTCCTGTAGCTGCCCGCATCAAATTCAAAACCCTGATGCTTGCCTACAAAGCAAAAAATGGCCCAGAACCCACTTAACTCTCTGATCTAATCACACCATGCACTCAGGAATCGAGGAAGACATTCATCCAGACTATTATCTGTCTCTTCAATACTTTGACTAAACCCTCCCCCACCACCCAAAAAAAAAAAAAAAACCTCTTGAGTTTGACTGATGACACTTAGTCATTAACCTAGTAACCCAGTGTAAGTATCTATCCAATGATGGAAACTTTTTGTAAGTTTCCATGGATGAGAACGTCTGCCAAATGCGTAAATGTACAGTAAATGTAAATCATAAACCCCTGAATATTAAAAACAATTGTTTAAAAATTATCAGTATTATATATTATTTTTATATTGGCCAGGTCACTGTGTGATGCTGGTGGACAAAAACGTTTCCAGACTCGCTTCTCGAAAACTATCCAAAGTAGCCCAATAATATTTAGATCTGGTGACTGTGCAGGCCATGGGAGATGTTCGACATCACTGTCATGTTCATCAAACCACCTGGTCACCAGTCCTGCTGTGCCGCCTTCAAGATGCAATGTTTGAACCATTAGGTGCACATGGTCCTCCAGAATGATTCAGTCCTTAGTTCAGTCCCCCAGCTCTAGCACAAGAATTGCTTTCACCATTAAAACCAACATTTTGCATTGGCTTGAGTGAACAAAGGTTTGGCTATAGCAGCCTAGCCATGTACATTGACCCTGTGGAGCTCCAGATGAACAGTTTTGGTGGAAACAGGAGAGTTGAGGTGCACATTTAATTCTGCAGTGATTAAAATTAGCCAGTGTTTCAGTGTCCACAACCTCTGTACATTACCCATCAGCCCTAGGACATCACATGACCTTGACTCACTTGGTTATGCTTAGTCTCATGTAATTACACCATGCTCTTCTTGTTTTTGCTTTTTTGTTAAAGATCATTGTTTGCTCTTTTGTTCCTTTGTTTGGATTTTCCTTAATAAATCCCAGCACTTGCATCTGCCTCAAAACCCAGACAGAGATATTCAAGTCATTTTAAAAGAGAGTCTGCTGCATGCTCTGCATGCAAGAATCAGTGGAATTATTTTTGGTTACCATATTTACGGTCATTAGGATATGGTGAGTCTTTCTCTGTCTCACACATCCCCCATCACAACACCTCTCCTTATACACAGTTGACCACCAGTCAGTTCACCCTTTGTGTGCCAGCAAAAATAATTAAATATATTTCTTTCTGCACAACCTTTTCTGTTAAAGCTGAGGAAATAAATACATTGATCAGTCATTACATCAACACAACTGCCAGATGAAGTAAAAATATTGATTTTCAATTATAAATGAGTAAACAGCTGAAAGGAACATGAACACCCAAGATTCAGCCGTGCCTGCAGAGACCAAAGGCCAGTCTGTCTGCTCTGAACTGACAGAAAAGCCAAAGCAGCACAAATTACAGAACAAAGTCAATGCTAGTCATGATAGAACACCAGAACACACAGTACACCACAGCCTACTGTGCATGGGGTCTAGGGGGCAAAATGGCCAAGTCCACTGACCCAAACTCTAAACTCCCGAGACCCAAAACCAATCGAGTACCCATGGGATGCACTGAACAAACAAGTCTAATGCAAATCTAAAGATTTTCTGCACAGACCATAATATTCACAAAGTAATACTGTGTTATTAAGGATTTTCTCAGTAAGGCTGGTTAATTCTAACATGCTTTTGTTAAAGCCTTCCTGCTCCAAGGAAACACCACCAGAGTCTCCACCACAGCAACTAAAGACATTACATTAAGTCACCACTGGCGTCCACTGGTTAATGTACAAACACCATCCAGTCATTTTCTTTTAACAGATCAAATGATCATGAGATGTTATCACTCAGCAGTAGATGACAACAGGAAACAGAAGATTGGGTACAGATTCCAACAATACAGAATTGTTTACACTTATTTGATTATTTAAACTCAAAATTAAATAATGTGTTTTAAACTCGCTCTACTTGTACTCTTACCTATCGAACTATCATAGTTACTGAGAGTAGTTACACATCAAACTAAACCCTTCTCATAACAGATATGGATCCACTGATCCACCTGAGCAGTCATGCTGAAGTAAACACAATGTCCTAATCACACAATAAGCTCATCACTCAGGACATTCAGACTGCAGATGAACATCATTATACCCAACACTTGCTCTAATGAAGACACAAAGTGAACATTTACTTACAGAGTATCACAGGGAGACGACTGAACTCCATCCTGTCTCTATAATGACTGACTGACTGAGTAGTCAGCAGTATAAAAACCCTCAACACTTCCTGTTTTCATATAAAAAGAGACCATGCACATGTGAGAGAAATATGTGTCGCTTAAGTCAGATCAGAAACTGCTGTTAAAAGCATTCTTTTTATATTCATTCTCTTAGTAAAAGCGAAACAAAACAAAAGGGAAGTACAAAGGCAAAGAGAAGATCTCCTCTGGTTATCTGTATCTCAAAAGGTGCTAAAATTCTATGAAAATTAGCTTTGACATTTTTGTTACAAACATATTGTTAGGAAAGCCAATACTTTTGCAGCAGCTTTAAATACAATTCTACATCATCGTCAAAGAATATATATATTTTTCTCCTGATGTATTTACTTCTGTATATCATGGCGAATGGCAATCTACTAAATTATCTCCATTGACTGCTGTTGTCCCTGAATAAATCATGGGGCGTTTTATGTAAATTAAATAGGTGTGTGTAAACTGGAATGCAGTAATAATAATAATGCCTTTATTTGTCACATATACATTACAGCACAGTGAAATTCCTTCTTCGCATATCCCAGTGTAACTGGGGTCAGAGCGCAGGGTCAGCCATGGTACAGCGCCCCTGGAGCAGTTAGGGTTAAGGGCCTTGCTCAAGGGCCCAACAGTGGCAACCTGGCTGAGCTGGGAATCGAACCGCTGATCTTCCGATCAGTAACTCAGTGCCTTAGCCCACTGAGCCACCACTGCCCAATAAGCAGAGCATACATACAGGGGACTATACTGGATAGTGTCGTGGCAAATTTTATGAACTGCACAAATTTTCCTAACAAAACCCCACCAAAGAGCAAAAAAGTTTATTGCAACCAAAAGTAAATGGACAGCACTGCCAAAAGTCAACAGACACTTCTGTTGAAAATTCTGGAAGGTCTCCTAACTTCTCCAATTTTACATGGTTTATATACCCTTACCTAGTAATCACCTCATTATTTCGCTCCTCCTAAAGTCAAGTAGATACTTAATATTCATTAGAGGTATGTTAATTTTGTTAGGCCAGATTGACTGGAACTAATTTTCACCCTCTCATCTCATATTTATCCATGTCTGGGTAGGCCTTGAAAAATCTTCTTTTCTTTTTTTTCCTTTTTTTTTTTTGAAGGAAGTTAGGTTAGTTCCTTTGTTACTAACAAGATTATTGACCACTGCTGGTGAAGACTTTTAATTCGCAGCCTCAATCTTGAAAAAATCTTCCTCGTCAAGATGTGTAAGTACTCCGTTCTTATTATTTTTATCATATCTGATTTGTCTTTAACTGTCCATAGTATACCTCTAAATGTATAGAAATTATTTAAATATTAGTATTTTAATATTTGTTTTGATTGTTTTAATTATACATTATACATACAGTAATCAAGCAAGTATTTGATTTTTGTAATGATTTTGACCGTATATCTATCAAATAATGACTTGGGTTTAATTATTGGATATATTATTTTTGATCAAATTAGGGATTAATCAAATCAACGCATGATCACTTTTAAATTAGTATTTATTCTTCATATAACCATTGCTGTTGTTAATTAGAGACCTTCATTGAACTGATTTCTGGATTGATTCTTTTATATTATTTTTTAACCTACATTATTCAGATCAAAAGTACTTACATGATTCTATTTAGTTATACATATATATTAGACTATAATTTGTATAATTGTGTATAGTAGGTATAATTATTAAAAAGATTATACCTACTATACACAATTATTAAAAAGATTAATTTCAGTTTTAGTATGCATGTTACAGTATATAAATTTTTGGAGTGAAGTTTTTTTTTCTTTTTCTTTAGGCCAATGTTCATTAAAATTCTCTCTTTGTTTAATTTTAGCTTGCAGGCAGCACCCTTCTCGCTCATCATCTGGCCTGAGGATTCTTCTGAGAGGGTGCTTACATCCTGCCTTACCCAAATCACCACAATCATCACCTTATCTGACCATTTAATGCTCTGAGGTGGGTATTGCTGAGGATTAATTTGATTTTGCTTCCCTTTTTCCAACATGATAAATACGATGTATTTTAATATGCAAATTATATAATTTTTTATAAATCTATGTTGTTTTTAATACTTTGTCCACTCTTAAACGCGGAAGTCTCTGCACTATGTCCCAATCAAAGCAGAACTGAAAATGTATTTTTATTTTTTGGATCTCTGCCTGCATTTTCTGTATTTTTCCACTTCATTAAAGTCCCTCATTTTCTTGCACTCTGTGTACAGGTTGTTCTTGGGTCACACTTCGGATACTTTTTTTTCCCCTTGATTATTGTTAGTTATGAATATACAACTATAAAATAAAATAAAAGGAGTAAATATTATTAGTACAGTGGAACCTTGGATTGCGAGTAACGTGGTTTACGAGTGTTCCGCAGGACGAGCAAAGATTTGTCATAAATTTTGAATTGGAAACCGAGCAAGTCTTAGTTTACGAGTGCTGAGTATCATGTATCATGTATGCACCTCTTATTTTGACACCGAGCATCAAGCAATCACAGCTGAGCCAATGATTTTTCTCTCTCTTGCGCGGCGGAATTATGGGTAATCATGTCCCCTGCTGGGTCTTAGTGCTCGTCTCTGGTATAATCAACATCTCCCTCTCCCTCCTATGTGTGTGCGTGCGCGTAATTTAACACTGTGCCCCCCCCCCCTCCCCACACACACACACCCTCTCCCTTGCCTTTATTCACCGTGCGTAAATTGACACCGACACACACACACACACACACACATACACACACACACACACACACACACTCTTTCTCTCCCTCCCCTTTACTCACTGTCCTATGTGTGTGCGCGTGCGTAATTTGACACCGACAAGCACATACACTCTCCCCGGCTTCACCCACGCGCTTTATTTACACAGAAAACTCTGCTCTGTCGCGATTCTTTTCAATGGTAAGGAGCTGGCTCATTTGTTATTTATTTATTTATTTTTTTACTTTACAGCAGTGATTCTGTTAGTATGCACTCACGTGAGTGTCATTAGAGGGATTACATTTTTTCTCTGTTAAAATAGTGTTTGCGTTGTGTGTGTTAGTTGTGAAACTTAAAAAGCAAGGTGGGGGGAGGGAGGAGTTTAACTGTTTAAGACAAGGCAAGGGGCTAATTCCACACACACACATACAAATACATGGCGCCTGCATGCACAAACGGAAACACTTATTTGTCAGGATTTATTTTTACTGTTTTTTTAAATGTTAAGTGCAGGTTACTTTGTTTTAATTTAACTTTATATATTGTATTAATTATTTTATGTATTTATTGTCTTGGGCTGTGGAATGAATAATTTTAGTTTTCATTATTTCTTATGGGAAAATTCAATTTTGTTAACAAGTGTTTTGGAATACGAGCCCTCTTCCGGAATTAATTATGCTCGTAATCCAAGGTTCCACTGTATATTGCCCTGTTAGTAATTATTGTTTCTTAGTATTATTATTTTACTTATTGCTTTGTTTCCTATCCCTGACTTCTGCATGCATGTTCCTCACTTCCCCTATTTGCCATGCAGGCACCTTCTTTTGCAATGAGTGGATTAAGGCCTCTTGAACAGGGGCCTTCTGGGTATTTGATACCTCATGCTTGCACACAATTGTAGGCTAATAATTGTCCACCCCTGAAGCCATCAATATGGATTTTCTTAAAAAGTGTCATTGACACTCCCCTTCTGGCACTATCACTTAGTGTCATTACTAACCCTCAATATTAAAAACACAATCTTAAGTCGTGTGACAGAAGAACTATGATTTCTGTTACTGGCCTCAGGAAGGTTATAACTGTTCCTTGTTTTGCAACTTTAACTTCCACTTTCCATATCTTTGCATCTCGACTTGGAAAAATGTTAACAATAAGTCCCATTTGTCCTTCATTTTTCTGTACCTGACTGTCTCTGAGCAGTACCACATCACCAACTTTTATGTTAGGTCGGTTCTCCGTCCACTTTCTTCGGCTTTGTAGGGTGGACAGGTAGTCTCCCTGCCATCGCTTCCAAAAGTATCTACCAAGCATTGGACTTGCTTCTACTGTTTCTCATGGAGGTGCAACGTATAAAATTTTCCAGGAGCTGTCAATGTATTAATTTTTTTAGTTAAAATCATTGCTGTGGTAAGAACAGTTGGGTTTTCAGGGTCTGTAGATACTGTAATGGACATTCTCCTTGACTAACTACTGTAAAACACTGTAATAAAGCTGTAATACAGTACTACACAACTACATAACTGTAGTTCTTTTATAGCTTTTATTATATATGGGGTTTACATTATATTAGGAAATAGATGTGTTGATCGTAAGACTTATACACTGAAACTTTTTATAAAATCTTGATCTTTTTGTTTGTTTAAACTTCCATTTAGTTCAGCGTGAGTGTAACATTATTATACTTATTTTTTATTCTTTTTTTTTTTTTTCCGGTAAGCTCCATTCTCAGTCCTCATGCTAACCAGCAGTGTAGCCACCGCCTTTCCGTATCTGCTAGTGACCATCATTCTGGTGTTCAAATGTCACAGAGCTCAAGGTGAGAACTCTTTCTCTACATTTGTACAAAAAAATAGAAATAATAAAGACTACATATACACTACATGCATCAAGTATGGTTAGATACATTGGCAGGTATAACGCTATAATGTTTAATCTCTCTCTCTATTATACACAACTTGATTTTTATTTCTCTCTACATTATGAAACAATGCTGAAGGCATCCAAAACATACAATACTCTTCTTGTTGTAAACATTTTATATTGATATGTGTTTGCTAATCATGATCTGTACAGCAGTTATAAAATATTGTTAACTGATGATGTTTGAGGCTGGTTTGGAGGCTGGCTGAGCTACAGTAGGTCTTGGTCTTGAGCTCCTGGGATGGTCTTTATAGAAGGCAGTTTATTCTTCACATAGCTGTTTAGTCTCAATATAGTGAATTCTTGTTGTGCATGTGATCATGTGCTTACTTCCACTGTCAAGCAAAGCTGTGACTTCTGATGTTTTTTCATGTAACTTTACCAAGTGTTTAACTGATAACCATTCTTTATTTCTGACCAAGAAGTTAATGTTTTGGCATAGATGTAGCATTTTAACAGCACAACAGTGCACTAAATTTAATAAAGTTTAAGTTTATTATTAATAGTGAATAACTGATAATCTCTGAACTACATTTTGCAACTAATATAGTTTTGTAGTTAATAAAGATGAATGAATGAATGAATGAATGAATCAATGAAGGCTGTTTAAACACAACTTTTCCTAAAGCACTGTCACTTCTTACATCACTGTCATTCTTCAGCATTTAAGTAATACTTTTTAATTTCTTTAACAGCTCACACTGATAAAGACAGAATCAAGAATACAGTCATTGAGGAGTGAGCAAAGTTCATCTATAAAGAGAGGATGCATTTATTATCCTAATCATTTCATAAAGCCTTTAATGTTTAATAATTTATGGATTTTATATAGTATTTTATCATTTTATTCAATCTTCATTGAAATGTTTTTTTTTTTTGGCCGAAATGAATAATTTGCAGCTGTTTGTAATAAATCAGCAAAACAATTTAAGTTGCTTGACAAAACTAACATAACACGTGGGTTGTCCAAAATCAATGAATATTTTGTTGGTTGAGCTCTGCTTTTGGAAAAGCATAGATAAAAACTAAGTGTCTTAAGAGAATATCTCCCATTAACAAACACGATAGGTTGGGAACACCTTCACAGATGTTACATTGAGCCCAAATACTGTTTCAATTCAATTCAATTCGGTTCAGTTCAATTAAATTTAATTCAATTCAAATCAATTCAATTTATTTGTATAGCACTTTTAACAATTGGCATTGTCGCAAAGCAGCTTTACACAATCAAAAGAATTATATAAGTTTGTATGAGACGTGAACATGTATGAATCAAAATTATAAGACTGTCCTTGATGAGCAAGCCGAGGACGATGGCGACAGTGGCAAGGAAAAACTCCCTGAGATGGCAACAGGAAGAAACCTTGAGAGGAACCGGACTCAACAGGGAACCCATCCTCATCTGGGTAAGACGGATAGCAGGGATTGATCTGCATCATACTGTGTGAGATTGGATGTTCAGTATAACAGGAGATGTATTTAAGTTTAAATTGAGTCCAGTTGGTTATTGGAGCCTCAGGTAGACTGTAGGAAACTCCAGTCCTGAACTATCGAGTGACTGAAGTCACAAGTCCTCAGAGAACAGCTGTCTGTATCAGCTGAGGACAGCTGAGTTATAACACACACAACCTTCCCTCCGACAGGCTCCATCAAAGCTCTGTAGAAAATAACAGGCCGATTTAAATTTCACTCAATTACAACCAGACTTGTTGAATGAAGAAGTCACTTAAAATAACTTTTTTTGGCAAGGTGAAGCACTTTCAAAGTTTTAAAAGAAGCAAAATTTAGGACGACTTTCTTTCATACATTGGGAATGACTGCTGCCTGGCTCACGGATTACATAAATGCTGGACCTAACACGTTAGATTATGCGTTACAACCAATACTGGTCATGCAGCAGGACAATGATGAACAGCAAGTCCACTCCTGAATGGTTTAAAAAAAAATACAAAATTAAGGTTTTGGAGAGGCCTAGTTAAAGTCCCTCTGAAGTAGCTGGATTAAAACAATTCTTCATAGAGGAGTGGGTGAAAGACTCATCGTTACTTATTGCAAACACTTCACTGTAGTTTTTGTGGCCAAGGGTGGCACAGCCAGTTATAAAGTTTAGGGGTAATTACATAATTTCTACATAATTAGGTTTGAACAGCTTTCTACCTTAATAAATTAAATAATAACTTAGAAACAGAATTGTTTTATTTATTTGGATTAAATTTTGTTGGATGACTGTAATCATTTACATATCAGAAACATGCAAAAAAAAAAAATAATAATAATCCAGAGGGGACAAAATATTTTTTTTTTACAGAACTGAATTTATTCACTGTTTCACACTTTGCAATGATAAATCTCATGTACACTGTGTCTCTGTCTCCCAGTAGATGTGACTCTGGGTCCTGATACAGCAAATCCTAATGGACATAAGAGACAGAAGCTCTTTTTCAGTGTGTGAAGGAGGGATTCTCCTCAGGGAGATTTTACTATGAGGGGCAGGTCAAAGGAAAGACTAAGGGGGTGTTAGGAGTGGCCAAAGAATCCATTAACAAGAAAGGGACGATTACGGTGTAGTCTGTTTATAAGGGATGAGAGTGAATGTTTAGACTCTGAATATTCTTGTGTCTCTCTGTCTTTGAATCAGACTCTTTAGTTTGTTCGTGGATTATGAGGAGGGTTTTGTCTCATGCAGAGTCTAATATTATATATTTCCGATATGTTCAGACTAAAATATTGTTATATAATGATATTGTACTAATGCTGGCTAATTTAAGGTATTTGATTAACTTTACAATTATATGAATGTTATTTATATTCAGTAGGCTAAAATTTGGAGTTTTTATTCTTTTCTCAAGTGGGTGATATCCAGTGCAATACTCTCTCTTCACACTATACACCAGCAGAAAACATTAAACTCTGATTTGCTGCTTCAAATTGGACAGGACACATCAGATCAGAGATGGCAGAGATGGTATTGTGTCACTTTTGTCACACTGTGCCAAATTAAGCAAGCGGATGGTAGAAGTGTTGAGAAAGTACATTAAAGAGATTATGGTTTTCAGATTGTTTTTAAACTAACTAATGAGGCAAAAACGTATAACTTCATAAAAGGCCTTAATACTACTTTGTGTGTGTGTGTGTGTGTGTGTGTGTGTGTTTGTGTTTTCTTCCTATTGCCATCTCAGGGAGTTTTTCCTTGCCACCGTCGCCGTCACCCTTGGCTTGCTCATCAGGGACGATCTCATTATCTAGTCACATTTTTCTTACACTTCCATAAGTCTTCTTTTCATTTTCTTTTCATTTCTGTGAAGCTGCTTTGAGACAATGACCATTGTTAAAAGCGCTATAGAAATTAAATTGAATTGAAATTGTGTGTGTGTGTGTGTGTGTGTGTGTGTGTGTGTGTGTGTGTGTGTGTGTGTGTCAACAGTAAGAAAATCCACTTATTTCCTGAGTAACCTGAGTAAATGCAAAATGCAGTTTATAAATGATGATTTTATTTACTGTGGAGGGGAAAAGCTATCCAAACCTGACTGGCTCTATGTGAAAAAGTAATTGCCCCTAATCCTAATAACTGGTTGTGCCACCCTTTGGAAGCAGCAACTGCAATGTTTTTTCATTGTACCTCTGAGCAGTTGAGGATTCTCTTTCCAGAAAAGAGAAGTTTTATTGTCAAAATGGGTGAAGGAAGGGTGTTAAGAAGGAAGGAAAAAATGAAGGGGAGGTGAGAAGTATGTAATGTAAGTGTGTGGATGAGGTTTGCAGCCTCAGTAAGTTAACTTCCCCTAACTGCCACGACTGTTTATTTAACTCTTCAGACGTAAAATGTTTACTGGGTAAGTGCTGCATTAGACTTTGACGCAGTTCATTACCATAAACAGAACAAAACCACATTTTCACACCTTCCGAAACACTGATGACCATGTGACATATTGACATTATTATTAATGTGTGAAACATTTATCACTACGAGTTGAATACAAAAGTATACATACAAAATACAAAAGTATAAAAGCAAAAATCCATGGACCTCCCACTGTAAAATGATAAATATAATTTACTAATGATAAAACACATACTGTACAGATCTCATT
>QNUK01000903.1:0-140000 GCA_013621035.1 Clarias magur | reverse complement strand
GATGATGAATAGGGGAGGTGTGATGTGGAAGTGAGAGACTGACGTCTTTATAATCACTGAAAATGGTCAAACATAACACCACTGATGTGTACCACACTGGTATGAACTGGAGCAGAGGACTAGTTCTGTCCGATAATACTTTAATATATCAGACAGATAATATTATAGTCACCATATTTATTATTATTAGGACCCAAACACAATGACACATACTACACACACACACACACACACACACACACACACACACTACACATCCTACACAACTGATGATCAGCCCGTCACTGCTGCCATTAGAACGCCTGCGAGTCTTCACAAGAGATTTCTCTGCATAGCTCATGCACACTTGCATGTATACATACTGTATCAAACTCATTACATTTCTAGATCTCATTGAGCTGAAGATTTTTTACTCAACTCAACTCAACAGGATATTCAGATATTTTAGATCAATGGTCCCCAACCACCGGGCTGCAGACCGGATACTGGGCCATGGATGATTTCACACACACACACACACACACACACACACACACACACACACACACACACACACACACACACACACACACACACACACATACACACACATACACACACATGGAGTTTGAGGAGTTTGAATTAATGTTGATTGAAAAAATGCATTTCTTCGTACTTAGTCTTTTCTAAAAGAAATGTATTTGGTGAATGTGATTAACTAAATAATAGTCAGCAAATTATATGTATATGTTGTGTATGGGGACAAAAAAAAGCAGTCAGAGTTAAAAGCTTATGTTTGTTAAAAGGAAATTTATACTTCTGTACCTCATTCACAAACAGACATCGGGTTTGTGAATGAGGTACAGAATTTTGTTATATTTATTTCATAACGTGCTCAGGAATTTTTTTTTTTATATATATATATAAAACAGAAACTGCTAAGTGGTTAATCTAACGTGTTCCACCATGTGACTGATGATTTGCAGTGTGGTTCAGTTCTCAAACTGTTCATCAGGAGGGGTTATATACTAGGCTCTTATGGGTCAGACACATTTAATTGTGAATTGTGTTGTTTTTTTGTAGATAATTATTTTTTTTTTGCCTGAGTCTGTCATGTGATCTGATCGACTGTATGGTTGTGAATGATGTCAAGCCAGATCTAGTGAACTTTGGAAAATTGCTCCATTGCAGAGGCCCCACCCCGACCTGTTTCATTGGGGAGGATTCTTTGAAACTGAAGCTGAGCTGGTATTTCATACTCGTACACTTCCCAAGTAGTGGAAACACGGGTTTACATTTCAAGAATAGTTTGTATCACACCTGCGAAAATGAAAAAGAAACCAGGAGATTTTCTTGACACTTTAATATATATTTTTTTCTTTCTTCATTTAATTGAAATTGTCTTGATCTCACACACAATGTTGTGTTGAGTCACTCATACAGTACATCCATCCCTTCTTTGAGCAATTGTTAATTTACTGTTCATGTGTAATAAAGCCAGGCTGTTATTAGTTTTAAATTGGACCAACATGTATTTATTTATCATCCAGAGAGTCAAACCTAGCCCATATTGATACCAATTACAGTTTTATATTACCCCTTACCTTATTATTCCCTGTTACGCGTGTATTTCAGCCTGTTGATGTTCTGTCCTGATGCACCTGTATTGCCTGTCTGATGGGATGAGAGTGAATAGTTCATGGTTGGGGTGAGAGGCACCATTGATAATTCTTCTCAAAGGCAGCGTTTACAGGCAGCGTTTACAGGCAGCGTTTCTTGTGAATGTCTTCTATCGTTTGTAGCTGGTGATTTGCTTGGTGATTTTTACTACCCTGAGAAGGTACCACACTAGGGGGGGGGACTTTTTAAATCTACTAACACTGGGTGGGGGACCAGCCTTTCAAAGCATTTTGTGATGACTGCAGTGAGTGCAATGGTTGAAAATTCACTGATCGCTGTTACAAAAGAGTGCTTTGGAACTGGCACAATGCTTGCAGAATTGAAGCAGAGAGGACAGTTACCTGGCCCAAGGACAGATTAAAGATATCAGTGAAGACCTCAGCCTGCTGTTTCATGCATGTTCTGAATGCTCACTCAGGGCCGACTGCTTTCCGTACGTTCTCCCTGCTCAGGGTAATACAGAACTCAGAGGTGGAGAGTGGCTGATCACCTGGTAATAATTATATGCACTGAGAATGATCTCTGTGTTTCTCTTTTTGAAGAGCTGGTTGGAGGTGCCCCACTGCATGATGTGAAGTCAGTGATAACTAGAATCACTTATATAATTCAGGATTGGCTTTGGTGATGCTGTAGGTCAGAAGACAGACCTCCCAGTTCATCCAGGGCTTGTGATTAGGGAACACTATGATGTTTATTTGTGTTATGACCTGATCCACAAATCTGTTAATGTGAAACAGATCAGAGTTGGTGTAGATGTGGATGGTGGTGTGAGATACTATGCTAGCCGGTGTTGCAAATTTACTCCAGTCTGTATGAGAGAACTGCTGCTGGAGATCAGTGTTAACCCATCCAGCCAGACTTTAATGGTCCTGATTGTAACAATCACATGTTTGATGACTGGAGAGTTCAGCAGAAACAATGAGAGATGATCAGATTGTCCAAGGGTGGGGTGGGGTGTAACGCTGTAAGCATCAGCCACACGTGTTTATATATGATTCATGGTTCATGTTCAGCACTGTCCTTCCAGCTTTTTAAGCTGGTGTTGAGGGATTCTCATTCACTCACTCATCATCTATACCGCTTAATCCTGTATTCAGGGTCACGGGGGGCCTGGAGCCTATCCCAGGAGACTTAGGGCACATGGCAGGGTACACCCTGGACAGGGTGCCAATCCATCGCAGGGCACAAACTCACTCATTCATTCACACACTACGGGCAATTTGGGAACGCCAATTAGCCTAACCTACATGTCTTTGGACTGTGGGAGGAAACCGGAGTACCCGGAGGAAACCCACCAAGCACGGGGAGAACATGCAAACTCCATGCACACAGAGACGGGAATCGAACCCGGACCCTGGCGGTACAAGGCAACAGTGCTAACCACTACACCACCGTGCCGCCTGGATTCTCATTCAAGTTTCTTTAATTGCAAATATCCTTAGTTGTTTTCTCTGCTTAATGCAACCCAATAATTTGACCTTTCTGAAATGGTGGCCCTTTGTTCTCTAATTTCAAAAGCATTAATGTGTTGTAATCAGAAAGGAGATCATTTCCTTCCTCCAGTAGGAGGGGTCCCGAGATGTGAAACAAGCTCGAGTTACTGGCTGAGATGACGATTATTTTAGGATTTTAAATATTTCACTGCCATCTAGCGGCCATATCATGTACCAACTTAATAAATAAAAAATTCAACTTCAATATTGACATGAAAACTCCCCACAGTTTCATAACTATTATAGATAATCTAAATTTTGAGAAACAATTAAGCAACTGCTTATTATTATTATTATTTTATTATTTTTATTTTTTATAATTTTTATTTTTTAATTATTTTTTTTTATTATTATTATTATTATTATTATTTTATATTATTATTATTATTTATTATTATTATTATTATTATTATTATTTTAGCAGTAGTATTATTTGATGTTTACATGCAAGTATTTTCTCTCTTCATATCAATTCACTCTAACTGCATTTTCAACAGAAAAAAAGAAACAACTAAAATAAATCTGTGATTTGAACATGTGTTTTTTTCTTCTTCTAACTAATCAGCCCCACCCATACATGTGTGCTGTATAATAATAATAATAATACACACAATAATAATATAATAATAATAATTTGGCAGATGCTCTTACAAAAGAATGACTTACAAAAGTGTTTAACACACACACACACACACACACACACACACACACACACACACACACACACACACACACACTTATTCACACTTAAAGGCCCCCTGGTTGTACAGTATGTTCTACTGTACAAATTTATGTCTGCTCTGAACTACGGTGGCCAAGAAGTGCAAAACAAGTTAACAAAACGAAAACAAAATAACAAATTAAAAACCACAATAACAAAACAAAATAAAACATTCAAAAACAAAATAACAAAACCCAAAACTAATTTGTTATTTTGTTTTCGGTTTTGTTAATTTGTTTTGCAGTTCACGGCCACCATACTGAACCACTTTAATACTACTACTTTTACTACTGCCAATAATAATAATTAGCTTATTTATATTTATGTTTACATTTATGGCATGTGGAAGATGACAAGAAGTCTCTAAGCTCTCGTAAAGTCTCTAACATGAATACATCCTCATCACTAGGTCACAGACTACTATCAGTACGATTCTTTTATCTTTTATCAGTATGATCAGTACGATTTATTTTATTTATCTTTATTTATTTTTATTTCTACTATTACCAATATTTGCTGGCAAAGTAATATAGCATGAAGAACATGGATAGCAAAAGATTAATAATAATAATAATAATAATGATAATAATGATAATAATAGTAATAACAATAACAAGTGCACCCAGAGCAGGAACAAAGACCTTGTACAGCTAGTCCCCTAGTCAGATTTGTTCGTAAGTTGGGGACAAAGGGAGTCTTATACACCTTTGACACAAATATACAATATAAAGCATTTTCACTTGACTAAATCTGTCCCCTTTCCCAACACTGTCATCATGTGGCCAAAACCCGTAACCGCACCCAAGGAAATGAATCTCACAGTGAAATAAAGTCTCAGTTCCTTTAAATCTTGACTAGGGGAATCTAGAATAATTTTCTGAAATAAGGATTATTCACCATCAGGACAGATTTACAGGACAGATATTTTATATCGTTGTGCTCCTGTAAAACCGGTGAGGCCGACTCATTTTTGCCGCAGACACACACACACACACACACAACATGCAATGGAATCTCGGATTGCAAGAAATGCAGTTTGCGAGCATCCTACAAGAAGAACAAAAATTTGTAATAAATAGAACAAATCTTGTTTTACGAGTTCCGAGTATCATGTAGCATGCGCACATACATACAGACACACACACACACACACACACATACACATACGCACACGCACACACACATACACAAGCGCGTGCACACATAAACACTAACAGAAACACTTATCTGTTGGGATTTAGTCTTACTTTTTTCAAAGTCTAGGTTAATTTGTTTATTTTTACTTAATATTTTGTATTAATTATCTTTTTTGGTAGTGGAACGGATAATCTGATGGGAAATCTTTTCCATGTTTTCATCAAGTTCTGTTTCTGTTTCCTTTTTAGTGCTGATTTCACTTACACCAGTGTCACATGTTGAAGGTGAGATATATTCATTTAGTCACATAAAAATACCACAATTTAACTTCATGTTTAAAATGTGTCTTATGTTTACTTGTAATTAACGTGTATTGTATAAAAGGCTCTGTTATGAAATCTCTTTATAGCTCATTTAAATTTATATTTAGGAATTTGAAAGATGATCTTATCCAGAGTGACTTACAAAAGTGCTTTGTAGTTTCAATCATTGGAGACACTGGGTTACCAGGTTACTAACTGTTGTGTTGTGTTCTACAGTGAGTCTTAAACCTGTAGTCTCCATAGACCCTGATACACATGTGTACGGAGGAGAGGAAGTTAGGCTCAGATGTGACATACAGGGACGAGGAGAAACTGAGTGGACATACAGCTGGTACAGGAACAGTGACAGACTTGGCCCTCGTGTACCCTATGAAGACTTTACATACAGCACAAGGCAGAGGTTTCATATCTGGCCTGTTATTGCCTCTGACAGTGGTGACTACACCTGCAGAGGACGGAGCAGAGACTCTCAGATCTCAGAGATCAGTGATGCTGTTACACTGACTGTATCAGGTTAGTCTGTGCCAACAACATTTTTATAGTTTTATAGATTCATGCTTACATTATATTTGTGGTGAGTAACACTGTATGATAATGTGTGTAATAAATATTTAGAGTGATATAATAATTATATGTAATGTGATGAATCAGAGATTAACATGTGCAATATCATTCAGTTTTAGATCTCACATTACAGAGCCAGGCATTCAGCACACCACACAGATTTAGTGTTAAATATCACCTTCTTTTTGATTTTTCTGGTCCTGCTCATCTTATAGTATATTGCTGTGTGGTGCTGAGCTCAGTATCATCCATTTGCAACAACATTCTACATCACTGCATCATCCAGCTGAGCTCTGATTTACATCCTGCACTTGACATCATCTACATGTAGGGGGCATCTGTCTCTTGTTATCTCAGAATGCTGAAGTTGTTTCAGGTGCTCCCATTAATGGGTTGTCGCAGTAGACCACATTTTGGCACGACACAGTTTGTGCACTAGATGCCCTTCCTGATTCAACCTTCCCATGTGTCACAAACACATGTTGGGGTTCTGAAAACTCACTCCATGATACTTTTCTTTAAAGCTCTACATTAAAGTAAAAGCCATTGGCTTGTATTGTGGTGTTTTATTGATCCCAGTCCCTGAAGATGTCAAGCTTCCTGAAAAAAAAAAAAAATGGAAGAACTTAAAATTGGTAAAACTTTTTAGTCTGACGTTACATATACAGTATTTGAAGACTGGTTTGTATTGTATTGTATTATATATAAAGTAAATGTACAAATTTGTAATTTGTTGTGTAGCAGAGAGACCACAGGTAGCACTGAGTGTATCTCCACAGAGCTGGCTGACTGAAGGAGACTCAGTGACTCTAAGCTGTGAGGTTACAGACTCCTCTACAGACTGGACATTCAGCTGGCACAGAGTTAATCCAAACAGAGAAATAAGAGACAGTCATGGTGATTATGTGTATAGAGACTCCTACACTATCAGTCCTCTTGCTCGTAATCACACAGGAGTTTATCGGTGCAGAGCAGAGAGACGCAGACCTTATTTAGAACTTTCATCTAATCTACAGCCACTATGGATCACTGGTGAGGAAACATTACACTGTTGTGTTGGAGTGTTGAATGTAGTGTATGTGTAAATTACATTACAAATATGTAGAATTACAGCTGCTTTAATATTTCGTGTAAAATATTTAAGATAGTTGAAAAGCACTGGTAGATGATTATTCTCATTTATACAGCACTGTTTAACTAAATCTGTTCAGTTTAAGTCAACGATGTCAGTCATAAAGACACATGTGAATTATAATGTTCTGTGTTTAAGGTGAATCTCCTCCAGTCTCTCTGATCATCAATCCCAGCAGAACTCAACACTTTACTGGTGACTCTCTCTCACTGAGCTGTGAGGGCCAGAGTGACTCTACTGGATGGACAGTGAGACGATACACACACAGTGAGGGAGTGTTAGATTGTTCATGGTGGGGATCAGTTACAGGATCTACATGTAAAATCAGCTCCCTCTCCACATCACACACTGGAGTTTACTGGTGTGAGTCTGAATCTGGAGAAAACAGTAATCCTGTCAACATCACAGTGCATGGTGAGTCTTCATGTAGTGTGTTTATTGTTAAAGCCAAAAGGAAAATTGTGAAAATCAGTCAATAAGAAACAGCTAACTGGTTTATCTTTGTAATTTTTGTAAATGTATGTAATTTTTGTTAATGGTTTGAAGGATCTGAATGCTCTATCACTGTACATTCCATCAGTAAAAGAGAGTATATAACACAGTAATGAAAAGTGCATATAACATGTCAGACATGGAGTAACAGTGCTGTATTTGTCACGACACGTCAAGCCACAGCCCCATCATGATCACCTTTTATATAAACATTTATACATGTAAAAGTGAAGAGCTCAGATTGGGCTCTGACCACCTTTTATCTGCCTTGCGCTATCTCTTCCAAAACATATGATTTTGGTAGGATTTTTTGGAGAGCAGGACAGCCACTCCTCACCTGGATTTACTTACAGAACAGTTTAAATGGCCTCTCCATCCGACTCCCCTTTACAGTCAATTCCATATCAAATCTCAGTGTGTTTATTGGATAAAACTTTATCATGGTGCTTACTGTAAGAAAAAACATGCTTAATGAACAAGTAAGGGAGTAAATTATTTCACACTGTATCTGTGGCTTCATGTCTTAGTTCTTATCTGACGGTTCTCACATATTTCTTGTTGAACCCATTTATTTCGTCTCCAGCTCAAGTATTTTGTGTGGAAATGAGGAAAAACCGCTTTGTCATTAAAATGGCCATCAGTTGTAACCCTTCTCCTATCCTTGGTAAAAACAAAATAACTAAATAAATAAATGAATAACTTTGAAGGTTAAAATGTGTGTGTTTCCAGAAAGCTCTATGTCGGAGAAAGGCTGCTTGTTTTTAACGCAGCTCCCTCCTCATCCAGACTGGACTCGGACTCTAAATGTTGGCATTTTGCCTGATGTTTTCTCCTTGTACTCCCTGCAGCACACATTTTTTCTGTATCATGTCAATTCTCTCTGCAGCAGATTATCACTTATAAATGGGGAATAATAATCTGGTGTACTCCATTTTAAAGATCTTCCCTGACCCTGCGCCAATTACACACCACGCTATGACGCTTTAATTATTATCAATACTTACAGACACAAAGATGGGATTGACTAGTTAGGAAAATAAAACACTACCACAACTGCTGAGAGAGAGAGAGAGAATCATAGATTCATTGGGTACTTTATTGCCTTGACAAATATGGATGTTTGTTTTGTCAAAGTACAGAATGAAGTCACAAAATAAAAACAGAGATAAATAGATAAAAGAAATACAGTGGAACCTTGGATTATGAGCATAATTCATTCCGGAAGTGGGCTCGTATTCCAAAACACTCGTAAACCAAATCGAATTTTATGAAAACTCAAATTATTCGTTCCACAGCCCAAAAAACTAAATACATAAAAATAATGAATACAATATATAAAGTAAAATTAAAAGAAATTAACATGCACCTTACCTTTAAAAAAAAGTTTTAAAAAAATCCCGTTGTTGATCTTGTCATCATTGTTATAACTGTTTCAATTATTATCTCTTCTTCTGAGTTTGATGCCTCACACAGCTGTAAATGTGTGTTAATTTCCATCGGTTTATGCAAATAATATGTCTCTTCACTTCGAGAGAAAAAGTGGCTAAAGATTGTTCCTGTGAGCTCCAGCTGTAGTTCACTCGTGTGTGTGTGTGTGTGTGTGTGTGTGTGTGTGTCTGTGTGTCTGTGTGTGTCTGTGAGAGCCTGATGCAGGAATTTAGCTTCAAAATAAAAGCTGTTTATCGCTAAGTTGCCAGAAAGTGTCTGGAGCTCAGTGATGTTGTTTGTGTCTTACACAGACAATTGTTTTGAATATGAAAGTGTGTTATACTGGAAGTGTGGCCTGAGTGTGTGTGAAGGTGTGTGATTGTGTGAGTCACATGCTCAGTGTGTGAGTGTTGGTAGCTTTGTTCATTTATAAACAATGATTTCTAAAGTTGCAACTCTCTTTTTGTCATGTCTTCCTGGTTCGAGTGAGACGCAGATGCAGAATCCATTTGTATAAGCAGTGTCTTTATTGAATATTCTCTTTTCTCAAAACCAAAACACAAAGAGAAACAAAACCAAATAAAGTCCCGTGACGCTCACGGCGATTCTGAGCGAGGCTTCCCAGGCAGGGTCTGCAGGTGGGCGAACATGAACCGTTTCGGCTTCTGGAGAATATGCGGAAAGGAAACTTTTGTAATGTCCTTGTGACTCTTGAGGGTCTTTCCTTCCTCCCAGAGTCCCACACCTGCAGACACTGCTCAATCCTGGGAGCGAGACGGGCAGAAGAGAATCATTAACGTCTTTACATATAACAAGGAGAGGGACAAGTGAGGACAGACATAAGGTGCACAACAGTGAACCGACGAAGCCCTACGGGTTCGACTGGAATAAATAGTAGACACACAAGGGAATCACAGGTGTTCGTGTTTAGTGCTTAAGTGCTTAAGTGCTGGTAGTGAATACATAGACACACTAGGTGGGGACAAAGAGTCAACTCAGTAATCCGGGGAACTTGATCTTATTCCCCTGATCCGTGGAGGTACGGGTGTTACAGTACCCCCCCCCCCCAGGACCGGCTCCCGAGAGGGGATGTGAGGGCTGTCTCCGTGTAACCGGAGGGAGTCGAGGCTCACCAACCTGATGGGATGGCCGGTGAGGGGGACGACCCGGACGTCGCGGCGCCGGGCGTTCCGGTCTTTCCAGATGGAAATCCCTAATGAGCCCTCTATGCAAGATGTCCTTAGCCGGCACCCAGCTCCGTTCCTCCGGGCCGTACCCCTCCCATTCCACCAGATATTGAAGGGAACCCCCTCTCCTCCGGGAGTCTAGTAGTTTTCTGACTCGAAACGCCGGAGCGCCCTCAATCTCCACGGCTGCTGGGGTTGCTGGTTCCGCCACACCTTCGTCCAGCGGTCCCCGGGTCACTGGTTTAAGAAGAGAGATATGGAAGACAGGGTGGATGCGTAAATGGGTTGGTAGTTGTAGTTTAAAAGAGACAGGGTTTATTTGGGCTAAAATAGGAAAGGGACCTATATAGCGGGGTGTGAGCTTACGGCAGGGGAGATTCAAGTGAAGGTCCCTTGTGGAGAGCCATACTCTATCGCCTACCTGGAGCGGAGGACTTTCCCTTCGTCGTCTATCGGCAAATTTCTTAAAGCGACGAACTGCCTGGGAGATCTTAGTGTGGGCCTCTTCCCATACCTTTTCCGCTCTTTTAAACCAATCGTCCACCCGAGGGACTTCGGTGGGTGTGGCATCCCAGGGACAGAGCGGGGGTTGATGCCCAAGTATACATTGGAAGGGCGTTAGGCCGGTAGCGGAGTGACGTAGCGAATTTTGCGCGTATTCCGCCCAGATTAAGCATTCTGCCCATTCGTGTTGACGGCTACTACAATATGCTCGAAGATATTTTCCGAGCTCCTGGACAGTCCGCTCGGCCTGACCATTAGACTCGGGGTGATAGCCCGACGTTAGGCTAACAGTGGTGCCCAATTTCTGAAAGAAAGCTTTCCAGACTCGTGCGATAAATTGGGGCCCACGATCGGATACGATATCTTCGGGGATACCATAGCAGCGAAACACGGTTGAAAATAAGGCTTCTGCTACCTGGAAGGCTGACGGGAGGGAGCCGAAAGGGATAAATCTACACCCCTTGGAAAACCGATCGATCACTACTAGAATAGTGGTGTAGCCCTTAGATACAGGCAGATCCGTGACAAAGTCCACTGAGATATGGGACCACGGTCTGTGAGGAGTATCTAACGGCATTAATTTACCAACCGGCAGGTGTCTAGGATTTTTTGAGATTGCACAAACTGCACAAGACGAAACCACTGTTTCTACTGACTTCCGCATATTTGGCCACCAGTACTTTGGCTCTAGCAGTCTACAAGTCCGAATGATCCCGGGGTGTCCGGCCGCTGCACTCGTGTGTGCGTGAATGATTACCTGTTCTCGTAGGGACACCGGCACGTAGGTTCTCCCCGGAGGACATTGTCGCGGCGCGGCGTGGGACCGTGCCGCTTCTGCAATCTCCGAGTCGAGGTCCCACATGATCGGTGCCACCACGAGAGACGAGGGCAGGATTGGCTCGGGCTCTATGGGTTCCCCAGGGGCTGTGTAGTACCGGGATAAAGCATCCGCTTTTTTATTTTTTGACCCGGGACGGTAAGTAATAGTGAAGCGGAAGCGAGTAAAGAACAGAGCCCATCGGGCTTGGCGAGGGTTTAATCGTTTTGCTTGTTGGATATATTCTAAGTTGCGATGATCGGTCAGCACTACGAATGGGTGATCGGCTCCCTCTAGCCAGTGCCGCCACTCCTCTAACGCCGCTTTTACTGCTAACAGTTCGCGATTGCCGATATCATAGTTGCGCTCGGCAGGGGTTAGTTTACGCGAAAAGAAAGCGCAAGGGTGGAGTTTTTCTGGGTTGCCATGACGCTGTGACAGCACCGCCCCAATCCCCACTTCAGAGGCATCGACTTCAACCAAAAAAGGCTTGGTTGGGTCGGGGATTTTTAGTATGGGTGCCGTAGTGAATGCGGTCTTAGATATTGAAACGCTCTGCGTGCCTCCGGCGGAAACTCACGCAGACGCTTAGGCTTCCCCTTTAGTAGGGTTGTTAGCGGCGCTGCCAGCATACTGAAACCCCGGATAAAGCGTCTATAAAAGTTAGCGAAACCCAGAAAGCTCTGTAGCGCCTTTACCGATTGGGGTTCCGGCCATTGTTGCACCGCCTTCACCTTGGACGTCTCCATTTCGACCCCCAGTGGCCCTATGCGGTAGCCGAGGAATGCGATCTCTTTTTTATGGAACTCGCACTTCTCCGCCTTCGCATAGAGCCCGTGTTTGCGCAATCGATGAAGGACGACAGTTACATGTTGGACGTGCTCGGAGTATGACCGAGAGTAAACCAAGATATCATCCAAGTAAACTATCACATATCGGTTTAACATATCCCTAAACACGTCGTTCATGAACCCCTGAAACACCGCAGGTGCGTTTACCAATCCATAAGCCATCACGTTGTATTGGTAATGGCCAGATGTAGTGCTAAACGCCGTCTTCCACTCATCGCCCTTACGCACACGAACGAGATTATAGGCGCTGCGGAGGTCGAGTTTAGAAAAAACAGAGGCGCCTTGGAGTTGGTCGATGGCGGTCGGTACCAACGGTAGTGGGTGCTTGTATTTTACTGTTACTGCATTGAGACCTCTATAATCAATACAGGGACGTAAACCCCCCCCTTTCTTATCGATAAAGAAGAACCCTGCCGAGGCGGGTGACGTGGACCTACTGATGAGACCCTGCTGGAGAGCTTCACTCACGTATTCCTCCATAGCCCGTGTCTCCTCCACGGACAATGGGTAAACACGCGAGCTCGGCGGTGTTTTTCCCGGCAAAATCTCAATCGCGCAGTCCCACGGCCGATGAGGGGGAAGTCGTGCGGCTGCCCTAATGCTAAACACGTCTTGAAACTGTGCATACTCGGATGGTACTTCTATTGATACTAGGGCTAGCGGGCTTTCAATGGATGTGGTTTGGACCGTCAATGTAGGCGGTATACATTTCTTAGCACATCTAGGGGCCCATGATAGGATGCGAGATTTTTCCCAATCAAAATTAGGATTATGAGAGCTGAGCCATGGGAGACCCAACACGACGGAATGATCTGACCGAGGGAGTACAAAGAATTTTAGTTCCTCGGAATGACCGGGAAAAGTTAATCGGAGGGGCGCAGAGATTTGTTTAATAGGAGAATGCCGAAGGTTATGACCATCAAAAGCTTTAATTGCGATAGGGGCTGGTAGCTTCGACAAGGGAGCCTGTAGCGAGGAAAGAAGAGAAGATGTTATAAAATTTCCAGCCGACCCAGAATCTACAAGGGGAAAGACACACATAGACTGGTTAGCATACGACAATTGTGCTTTAACACAGAAGGAGTGATGTGTGCGTGGAGGTGTGATGTGTATTACTTTTTGGAGTAAGGGGCAGTGATTTATGGTGTGTTTATCCCCCCCACAGTACAAGCACAGCCCCTCTTGTATGCGTCGTTTCCTCTCCTGGGCCGTGAGTCGGGATGTGCCGAGGTCCATGGGTTCTCCCGGAGTTCCTTCCCGAGGCTCCGTCGCGGGGGTGCTGAGGCTGGGACGATGGCGGAACTCCGACCGTTTGGGCGGGGTTTTCGGGGAGATGTGTCGTCTCTGGCTGCGGAGGTGCTGGTCTAGTTTTATGGCCAGCGTGATGCACTCGTCCAGGGACATGCCCGTATCCCGACAGGCCAATTCCAGCTGGACCTCGGGTTGTAGTCCATCCCTGAATCTAGCTAGGAGACTGCGGTCACACCAGCCACTCTCCGCGGCCAGTACCCGAAAACGGATCGCATAATCCGCCACTGTGGTAGTCCCTTGTTTCAGCCTCAGCAGCTGTTGTTCCCCCGTTCTGCCCTGATCGGGGTGGTCGAACACCGTGCGGAACTCCGAAAGAAATTGCGGGTAGTTGGATGCCGCGATTCTGCCAGCGCTCCAAACCGCCGCGGCCCAATCCATCGCGGTTCCTGTGAGCTGCTGCGTGACGAAGCTGATCTTCTGTAGATCCGTCATGTTCGGGAAATCCAGGAGCCACAGCTCACAGGCCAGGAGAAACCGCTTGCACCCCTCCGGATTCCCGTCATACCTTTCCGGGGGGTTCGGGCGAGGTGGTAGCGGTGTGGAGCGCGGACCTGGCGCGCAGAGCGAAGGCAAGCGGTGCATAAGTTGTTCCATCCCGCGCGCCAGGTCATTCACGGCTCTGGCCAACCCGTCAATCTCCTTCTGTTGGCCTCGGATGTAATCGAGGACGGGGGCTTCGTCCTCAGGAAGAGGGGTTCCTGCTGCGTCTGGTATGGTCGGTTCATCTGTCATGTCTTCCTGGTTCGAGTGAGACGCAGATGCAGAATCCATTTGTATAAGCAGTGTCTTTATTGAATATTCTCTTTTCTCAAAACAAAAACACAAAGAGAAACAAAACCAAATAAAGTCCCGTGACGCTCACGGCGATTCCGAGCGAGGCTTCCCAGGCAGGGTCTGCAGGTGGGCGAACATGAACCGTTTCGGCTTCTGGAGAATATGCGGAAAATAAAGGAAACTCTTGTAATGTCCTTGTGACTCTTGAGGGTCTTTCCTTCCTCCCAGAGTCCCACACCTGCAGACACTGCTCAATCCTGGGAGCGAGACGGGCAGAAGAGAATCATTAACGTCTTTACATATAACAAGGAGAGGGACAAGTGAGGACAGACATAAGGTGCACAACAGTGAACCGACGAAGCCCTACGGGTTCGACTGGAATAAATAGTAGACACACAAGGGAATCACAGGTGTTCGTGTTTAGTGCTTAAGTGCTTAAGTGCTGGTAGTGAATACATAGACACACTAGGTGGGGACAAAGAGTCAACTCAGTAATCCGGGGAACTTGATCTTATTCCCCTGATCCGTGGAGGTACGGGTGTTACACTTTTCTCCTATTTATAATGTAATTAAACTCATTTCATTAATTAATAATAATAAGTAATAAGGTCTCTTGATATATATATATATATATATATATATATATATATATATGTCTCTCCTGTTTTTTATTTTTTTTCACTTCAGTATTTTACTTATTTTTTAGACTAATTAATAGTATTTCTTTCTGATGGTTTTTCTTGTTGATGTAAATTTCTCTAAATGTTTTCATAATCATTTCCATGTTTTATCATGTTCTGTTTCTGTTCCCATTTCAGGTTTAATTTCACTTATACCAGTGACACAAGCTCAAGGTGAGGTATATCCATTTACTCAGCATTATATTATGTACCACATTGTTAAACTTTTTTTTTTTTAATGTTTACTTCAAATTAAATTTATTTATTCATTTATTTTCTACAGGTAGTGCTAAACCTGTGGTGTCCATAGATCCTGACACACATGTGTACAGAGGAGAAAGATTTGGGCTCAGATGTGACATACAGGATGGAGGAGACACTGGGTGGACATACAGCTGGTATAAGAACAATAACAGTCTTGGTCCTCACATAGGCTCTAGAGGCTATATTAGTATCTGGTATGTTAGTGACTCTGACAGTGGTGACTACACCTGCAGAGGACGGAGCAGAGACTCTCAGATCTCAGAGATCAGTGATGCTGTTACACTGACTGTATCAGGTGAGTCTGTGCCAACAACATTAGTGTTTTATAGTTTTTTGCTTATAGTCTATTTGCTGTGAGTAACTCTGCATGATAATTATGTGATAAACATGTAGGATGATGCAGTAATGATATGTAAAGTGATAAATCAGAGATTACCATGTGCAATATCATTCAGTTTCATAACTCAACACAGAGCCAGGTGTGATGTTGACTATATATATATTGATGCACATGCAGAGAGACAGAGCATGGGAGATGATTACCCAGAATGCTGCTTGTATTTCAAGACCTCGCTCGTTTACAAAAAAAAATAAATAAAATAAAATATATATATATATATATATATATATATATATATATATATATATATATATATATATATAAAACCCTTATTCATAATCTTAAATAAACTCATTTCAGAAATGTATGTAACTGATAAAATTATTATTATGTATAAAATAAACATCTAGACTTACAATATTGTATTTCCTGTGTAACAGAGAGACCGCAGGTAGCACTGAGTGTATCTGCACAAAGCTGGCTGACTGAAGGAGCCTCAGTGAATCTAAGCTGTGAGGTTACAGACTCCTCTACAGGCTGGATATTCAGCTGGTACAGAGTTAATCCATACAGAGGAATAAGAGACAGTCATGGTGGTTATGTGTCTGGACGCTTCTACACTATCAGTTCTGTTGCTCATAATCACACAGGAGTTTACTGGTGCAGAGCAGAGAGAGACAGATCACCTTTAACATTTTCGTCTAATCTACAGCCACTTTGGATCACTGGTGAGGAAAAATTACACTGTTTTATGGACTGATTTATGTAGCATATGTGTAAATTAAATATCAGACATGAAAAAGAACAGCTGTGGTAATGCGTTGTGTAAACATCTTTATATTCACCTGCAGATGAATGTTTAAGACAGAATAGCACTAAATGCTGTTAGAGGATTATTCTCACTCATACACTGTTTAAAATAAATGAGGTGTGAATGTGATCAGTGTAAGTTATGTCGCACAGTCATAATAACACATGTGAATTATAATGTTCTGTGTTTGAGGTGAATCTCCTCCAGTCTCTCTGATCATCAATCCCAGCAGAACTCAACACTTTACTGGTGACTCTCTCTCACTGAGCTGTGAGGACCAGAGTCACTCTACTGGATGGACAGTGAGACGATACACACACAGTGAGGGAGTGTTAGATTGTTCATGGTGGGGATCAGTTACAGGATCTACATGTAAAATCAGCTCCCTCTCCACATCACACACTGGAGTTTACTGGTGTGAGTCTGAATCTGGAGAAACCAGTAATCCTGTCAACATCACAGTGCATGGTGAGTCTACGTCTAGTGTGTTTATTGTTAAAGTGTAAAGGAAAAGTTCAATTACAAAATGTTCAGAATTCTGTGTCCAATTGTGAAAATCAATCAATAAGTAACAGCTAACTGCTTTATCTTAGTAATTTTTGTTAATGGTTTGAAAGTTCTGAATGCTCTATCACTATAATATTACCTGAAGACAAAAACACTACATCACAATCGAGTTTCTCTCATGGGCTGAATCATTTACATGCAGTAGAGCAGATAACAGTAACATTAAGGAGTTTCTCTGTGAAATCAGATTGGGGTGTTCAGAGTTTGCATAAATAACAGCAGTTTTTATTGTGCATTGGTTTTACATAATAATTTGAAATACATTTGTTGATTGTAAAACATTTGATAAAATCTTCATCTTATCAAGAGTCTTATCATGAGTGTATTTGCATTATTATACTTATGTTTTTACTTTTTTTCTGCAAGCTCCATTCTCAGTGCTCATGCTGATCAGTAGTGTAGTGACGGCCTTTCCGTATCTGCTGGTGACCATCATTCTGGTGTTCAAATGTTACAGAGCTCGAGGTGAGAACTCTATATACATTTGTACAATTTGTACAAAAAAAAATACTACATATACAGTACATACATTAATTAGTGTTAAAAAAACATTGTCAGCTATATAGCTGTAATGGCAATCTATGTTTTCCTGTTCTTTGCCATTTCTATAAGGACTGGTACAAAGGATTTGACACGCAAAACCACAAGTTTAAAGTTTAAACACAACTTTTCGTAAAGCACTGTCACTTCTTACTTCACTGTAATTCATCAGCATTTAAATAATACTTTTTCATTTCTTTAACAGCTCACACTGATGAAGACAGAATTGAGAATACAGTCACAGAGGAGTGAGCGAAGTTCATCAATGAAGAGATGATGCATTTATTATACTAATCATTTCATAAAGCCTTTAATGTTTAACAATTTATGGATTTTATATAGTATTGTATCATTTTATTCAACCCTCATTATTATGATTTTGGAGATTGAGCTCTGCTTTTGTAAAGCCATAGACACAAACTAACATCTAAAGTCTGTGAAATAAATGTGTCTGCTATTGGAGTGAGTTTAATCCCAACATGGTGACCTTCACTTTAAAACCTCAAAACATTTTATTTCACATTACTGATAAACATTTTGGATGTGTGTTTTATATTTAGTTTGACTTTTCTTTTCAGTGGTGTGAACCTTAATTGTAGTTGTGTGAGAAGATCTGTGGTTGTAATGTTTTGATCAGTGCAAATGAAGACCTTGTGCATAATATATTATAAGATTGGTATAGAAATGCGTCTCTCAGTTATTTCATCTAATTTCATTGCTGTAGGAAGTAACTGGAATATAATGAGATATAATTCTTACAAGAACAACTCTTCTACTCTTCTACTTAAAAAAAAAATTCCTTTGCCAATACATTGTTTTTGTTTTCGTCGTTTAAAGTACATAACTTAATTATGCATTATTGGTATTTTTATATTCTTTGTTGTAATAAAAAAAATTTTTTTTTTTTACATCAGACTATTTAACCTTTTCTATGTCTGCAATTAAACTCTATTTAAAGAAAAGACATGCTTAAATGTGACCATTTTACATCTGAGGAGAATAATTTGATTAACCTTTATTATGACTTTGTTTTGAACAAATGGAGACAGCTAAAAAGGTGCTGGATCTGAAAAAACACAGATGCATTGTGGATTGGCTTGCACATGCTTCATGGTTCAGGCTTGTAATGTGAGCGGTACCAAAGCGAATTTAGAGCTGGACATTTTCATTTTTTTTAATACTGTTATACCCTCTGTCCTCATACTAAATCCTCATACTTGCTCATGCTCTTCTCCAGTGCAGAGAGAAATAAACTAAAAGAAGAAAGCCTCAGGACCTGATGGGATCCTAAATGCAATGATTGAACACACCAGTGTGAGTGTAGGTTTCTTCCCTAAAATCTGGTATCAAGGGCTAATACTCCCGAACTAGAAAATGGAGAAAAATTTGCCATCAATAATTACAGAGGCATTTATGTGAACAATAATCTGGGGAAACTCATGTGCAGCATAATTAATAAAAATATTAATAAACATCCTTACAAACATAGAGTAGAAGCCAGTTTGACAAACTGCAGGGGGTCCAGTGAGGGGGGGCAGCAGGGTCTTGATTCAATTCAATTTTTCAATTCAATTTTATTTCTATAGCGCTTTTAACAATGGTCATTGTCTCAAAGCAGCTTCACAGAAATGAAAAGAAAATGAAAAGAAGTCTTATGGAAGTGTATATATGTGTAAGAAAAATGTGACTAGATAATGAGATTGTCCCAGATGAGCAAGCCAAGGGTTATGGCGACAGTGGCAAGGAAAAACTCCCTGAGATGGCAATAGGAAGAAACCTTGAGAGGAACCAGACTCAACAGGGAACCCATCCTCATCTGGGTGATAACAGATAACAGAAATTGTATAACATCATGTGTTGTCATGCACACTCGTTACCGAACTGGCACTAGGACCCGGAAGTAATTCGGTCGGGTTTTCAGGAAGCATAAAAGGAGACAAAATGGCGCTTCACATTGCTCAGTCATTGAGTTCGCCCATGCCTTGTCTGACGCTTCACCGACTATTCTGTGAGTACTCACCTATTTGGGTTGCTTCTTTGATTGAGTGTGTGTTGCTAGAACGCGGATTTATTTGTGTAGATCCTAGCTCTTTGTGTAAGAGAGTTCTTAGATAAATTGCATGGTTATCCTGCCTACTCGCGTTGCTTCCGCGCTTGGGTTTACCATCCACCCTACACGGGCTAACTGTTAAGGCTTCTGCCAAAAGCAGTAAACCCAGCAGAGTTTGCTCGCCTCTGTGATGTGGTTGACCAGCATGCTGAGCTGATCAATAAGCTCCGTGGAGAAGTCGTGTCTCTCCAGAAGGACCTCCAAGACGGTGGCGGAGCTACGGCAGCCACCCCACCCCCCCTTCTGATGTTTTCATAGCTTTACCGGATAAGTGGGATGGCACAGATGGGAGGTTCAGTGTCTTTCTAACCGCATTGGATCTTGTGTTTGAGTTTAATTCCACCAAATACTCCACAGACCGACTGCGCGTTGCGCTTCTCGTTTCGTTGCTATCTGGGCAGGCAGCTGAGTGGGCCACGGCGGTCCTCAGATCAGATTCAGACACGGCCTACTCATACGGAGAGTTCACCCATCAACTGAAACTAACATTTGAACATCCTGCTGCTGAGGTGGAGACCGACACCAAATTATATCATCTGCGGCAGGGAGGGTCGTCCGTGAATCGCTACACAGCGGACTTTTGTACTCTAGCCGTGCAGACCACCTGGGGAGATGCCGCCCTCCGGACGGCCTACTACGAGGGACTGGCCTCACGGATTAAAGATGAACTCGCCGGGACTGACTCAGCTTGCCCTTCGCATTGACCAGCACCTGCTCTCTCGTCCGAGGCCAGTCTCCTGGACCCTGCCACCCACTACATCACCTTCATATCCTCACGCCCCGGTTCCTGAGTTTCGTCCCTCCTTCACCACCACCGCCATGGCACCCGTCGGACCTCCACCTCCCGCCGTGGTTAACACCGGAGCTGGGGAACCCATGCAACTAGGACGCGCCTCCTTGACCGCTGCATAACGGGAATGATGCTTCAGAAAAGGGCTTTGCGCCTACTGTGGGTCAGCGGAGCACCACAGGGCCCTTTGTCCACTTCGCCCGGGAAACGCTCAGGCCCGGTGAGCAAACGGGGCAGTTCATCGGGCCCCCTCCACCTCTCGGTCATGACACCCAATAATTCCCGTCTCACGGTCCAAGTACACCTCTGGTTTGGCCACAAACGGGTCGGAAGTACTCCGTTCATCGATTCCGGTGCCGCAGGTCACTTTATTGACTCTTCGTTTGCCAAAGAACTGGGAGTGGAACTTGAGGCGATATCCCAGCCCGTTCGTATCACATTTGTCGATGGTCGGCCCCTTTCCTCCAGCCCCATCACCACTCAGACTCAGCTGCTCACCCTTGCCATCGGCCAACATCACAAACGGATCCAGTTCCACCTCACCTCCATTTCATCGCCACCCATCATCCTTGGACACCCCTGGCTGCTCCAACATGACCCCCTCATCTCCTGGACAGAGAACCGGATCCTGCAGTGGGGGCCGACCTGCACCGAACTCTGCCTGCGGGGCCCGGCTGGGACATGTTCTAGGGAGTCCGAGGCACCCGATGTCGACAACAATGCCATCCCCGTCATCTACCGAGACCTGGCTGAAGTATTCTGCAAGAGACGAGCCACACACCTTCCTCCTCATCGCCCCTATGACCTGACAATCGAACTTCAGCCGGGCTCGGTCCCCCCCGCGGCCATCTTTACTCCCTATCCGCCGCTGAGACGCAGGCGATGGAGAGATATGTTTCTGACGCCCTTCGCCACGGCACCATCCGGCCCTCCTCCTCGCCTGCCAAAGCGGGGTTCTTCTTTGTGAAGAAGAAAGGGGGCGACTTACGTCCCTGTGTCGATTATCGGGGGCTTAATAACATCACCATTAAGAACAGACACCCTTTGCCTCTTACCAAGTCAGCCCTCGACGCCCTCTCTGGTGCCACCATTTTCACAACGTTGGACCTCCGGAGCGCCTACAACTTGGTGCGCATCAGAGAGGGCGATGAGTGGAAGACGGCTTTCATCACCCCTACTGGACACTATGAGAGCTTGGTCATCCCATTCGGACTCTCCAACGCACCTGCCGCCTTCCAACAGTTCAAATTAATGATGTCCTTAGGGACATGCTAGGGCGGTGGGTGTTCGTTTACCTGGATGATATACTTATTTATTCACGCACCGCCGAGGAACACACCCAGCATGTCAGAGCAGTTCTTAAGAGATTACTCGCCCATCAACTGTACTGTAAGTTGGAAAAATGCGCCTTTCACGAGCGCTCCACCACGTTCCTGGGTTTTGTCATCTCGCCCCAGGGTGTGGCCATGGACCCGCAGAAACTGGAAGTTGTGCGTCACTGGCCCCTACCCAAGACCCTCAAGCAACTTCAACGGTTTCTCGGGTTTGCGAACTTCTATCGTCGCTTTATCAGAGACTACAGTACGGTTGCCGCCTCTTTAACCGCTCTGACTCGACCCTCTTCTCATCACTTCAGCCTCAACCCTGCCGCCATCACCGCCTTTCATGACCTATGCCACTGGTTCACCAACGCCCCAATTCTACTGCACCCAGACGCAAGTAAACCATTCGTTGTGGAGGTGGACGCTTCGGATGTGGGCGCCGGGGCTCTTCTCTCTCAACGAGGTCCAGACCAGAAGCTACATCCCTGTAGTTTTTTTTCCAAAAAATTTGACCCCACTCAGCAGCGATACAGGGTAGGGGACCGTGAGCTGCTGGCCATAAAGGGGGCTTTGGAGGAATGGCGACACTGGCTCCAGGGCGTCAGAGAGCCGTTCATCGTCTGGACCGACCATCAGAACCTGATCACCATCCGCAACTTAAAACAGCTCAACCCGAGACAGGCGCGGTGGGCACTATTTTTCGAACATTACAACTTCCACCTATCCTACCGCCCGGGGTCCAAGAACACCAAAGCTGACGCCCTCTCCCGACAATACGAAGAGGACGTTCCCCGGGCGGACCCCGCGCCTGTCATCACACCCACCAAGATCATTGCACGACTTCACTGGGAACTAGAAACAAGGGTTCGCCGTGCACAGGCGATGGAGACCGCACCGGCAGGTGTGCCGCCTGGGCGACTCTACGTGCCGAACACTGTAAGGACCGAGGTGTTGCGATGGGGTCATTCCTCGCCATTATCCGGACACCCCGGCACCAACCGCACCCTCCAATTCATCAGACGTGCCTTCTGGTGGCCATCTACGGCGAGTGACGTCAAAGAGTACGTCCAGGCATGCCCAGTGTGCGCCAGGTCCAAGAATACCAACCAACCGACACCGGGGGAACTCCAACCACTCCCCGTTCCCCATCGGCCCTGGACGCACATTGCCGTCGACTTCATCACGGGCCTGCCGGCCTCCGAAGAAAAGAACACCATCTTAACTATCGTCGACCGGTTCTCCAAAGCCGTGCACCTGGTGGCCCTCACCGGACTCCCGTCAGCCAAAAAAACAGCAGAGCTGATTTTAGAACACGTAGTCCGACTGCATGGGTTCCCAAAAGACATCGTCTCGGACAGGGGGCCCCAGTTCACCGCCCGGTTCTGGAAGGCCTTCTGCCGTCTGATCAATTCCACCTGTAGTCTATCCTCTGGTTATCATCCCCAGACTAACGGTCAGACGGAGCGGACCAACCAACAACTGGAGCGCTACCTGAGATGCTTTGTTGCCGATCGCCAGCGCTCCTGGGCCCGCTACCTCCTATGGGCTGAGTTATCTCACAATCTCCATGTCTCTTCAGCCACCAATCTCAGTCCATTTGAGGTATGCCACGGTTTCCAACGTTCGATGTTCGATCATCAAGAACCGGAGGTTGAGGTGCCGTCAGCCCAACAGTTGGTTCGCCGGTGTCAATGGCTGTGGAACCAAGCAAACGCCGCCATCCAACAGGCCAACAACCGCTACGCCACTCAACATCGCCGTCGACACCCGCCGGGACGATTGTACAATGTAGGTGACAAGGTATGGCTTTCAACCAGAAACCTTCACCTTCACACGGAATCCAAAAAGTTATCACCCAGGTTCATCGGTCCATACCGCATCACCCTCCGTATCAATCCTGTCACCTACCGGCTCCAGCTGCCTGCGGCGCTCCGGATCCATCCGGTATTTCACACCTCCCAGCTCAAACCAGTCATCACTTCACCAATGGTTCCCCCCACACACCCTGCTCCTCCTCCCCGTATCATTGAGGGTGGTCCCGCCTACACCGTTCGCCGGATCCTTGACTCACGTCCTCGGGGCAGAGGGCTCCAGTACCTGGTGGATTGGGAAGGTTACAGTCCCGAGGAGCGATCTTGGATTCCGGCTCGGTTCGTCCTAGATCCCGAACTAATCCGGGACTACCGTAGTCCTGGACAGGGGGGTACTGTCATGCACACTCGTAACACGACCGGCACTAGGACCCGGAAGTAATACGGTCGGGTTTTCAGGAAGCATAAAAGGAGACAAAATGGTGCTTCACATTGCTTAGTCATTGAGTTTGCCCATGCCTTGTCTGACGCTCCGCCGACTATTCTGTGAGTACTCACCTATTTGGGTTGCTTCTTTGATTGAGTGTGTGTTGCTAGAACGCGGATTTATTTGTGTAGATCCTAGCTTTTTGTGTAAGAGAGTTCTTAGATAAATTGCGTGGTTATCCTGCCTACTCGCGTTGCTTCCGCTTTTGGGTTTACCATCCACGCTACACGGGCTAACTGCTAAGGCTTCTGTGCTTACCCTACGATAGCTTGTGTCAAGAAGAAGAAGAAAAGGAAAAAAATAAATAATATAAATTGGGATTGTGCTGCGTTTATGATTGTGAATCTCACAGTTCCAATTTATTAGTCTTTGCGTGTTCTTAGGAATATAAAAAAGTGCTGGATGATTAAATTTGCTGCAAGTATTGTATCGTCATTACATTTCCCTCTTTGATGCCTCACACAGCTGTAAATGTGTGGTAATTTTAATATTTGTGTATTACACAAATATATTATGTCTCTTCATTTGGATAGAAAAGGTGGCAGAGCATCGTTCCTGTGATCTCCAGCTGCAGTTTACTTGTGTGTATGAGAGAGCGCACACAGGACTGATGTAGCAATTTAACTTGAAAATAAAAGCAGTTTATCGCTGACTCGTCAGAAAGAGTCCGGAGCTCAGTGATGATGTCTGCTTCTTACACAGACAATAGCTGTGTAGCTTTATTCATTCATAAACAAAGATTTCAAAAGTTCCAACTCTCTTTTCTCCTATTCATAATGTAATTAAACTAATTTTCCAAATTAATTATTAAAAAATAATACAGTTCAGCATTTCTATATATGTACACATTGGAAATCTTTTACAGCCTATGTAATCTTTTCCTCTTCTTCTTCCTCTTTTTTCTTCTTCTTCTTCCTATTTTTATTATTATTATTATTATTATTATTATTATTATTATTATGTTTTGTTTCATTTTTTTACAGTTTTTTTTTTCATTCTACAGGAAGTCATAAAGCTGTGGTGTCCATAGATCCTGACACACATGTGTACAGAGGAGAGGAAGTTTGGCTCAGATGTAACATAGAGAGAAGAGGAGACACTGGGTGGACATACAGCTGGTATAAGAACAATGACAGTCTTGATCCTCACATACGCTCTGGAGTCTATATTCGTATCCGGTCTGTTAGTGACTCTGACAGTGGTGACTACACCTGCAGAGGACGGAGCAAAGACTGTCAGGTCTCAGAGATTAGTGATACTGTTACACTGACTGTATCAGGTGAGTCTGTGCCAATAAAGTGTTTTATAGTTTTATGTTTACAGTATATTTGCTGTGAGTAACTCTGCATTATAAATATGTGATAAACATGTAGGATGATGCAGTAATGATATGTAACGTGATAAAACAGAGATTAACATGTGCAATATCATTCAGTTTCATAAATCCCACTCAGTAGGCATACTGTATATTTTTGGCTTGCAAAAAATCAGATCTATAGACTTTGCTTTGTGATTTGGATAATATTGTTTGGAAAGTTTTGTGGCTCTTATTTCACTTGGCTTGACATTTTGGCAGGTTTTCGGGGAATTGGCTTTGTGATTTGGATTGTCGCTGTACTATACCTACTTAGTTGACTTGACTTGAAAATTTTGAGTAGCTATATTGGTTTGTTATTTGGCTTTTATTTAGTATTCCACATGAACGAAGGAATGGGCAAAGCTAGTATATTTATAATTTTATACTAAAAAATAATCTATCTATCTATTTTTAGTTAAAGACCAAACTATATTAGGCTAGTCTTTCGAGATAGAGTCTGGATAGCAACTTATTCTTTCTTTCTTTCTTTTTCTTTCTTTCTGTGTTTAACTTTACCTGGTTAAAATACATTGTGTCTTTTTTATCATATTGGTGCTTTTTTGTCTTTTGTACAGTTTTTAGGTGGTTTTGTTAATTTTTGTCTTAGCTCATTAGCTAAACAGGTGTCTTAGTTAGCTATTTGGTTACTGTATGTTGTTAAATGCATGTTGATAATTTATGCAGATAACAGGCCTCCGACTCGCCCTATCATATGTAGATCGCGAGTTCGATTCCCGGGTGACGCTGTAACCTCTCGCAGTCGGAGGTCTAGAGAGAGCGGATTGGCCGAGCTCTCTCAGAGGGGAGGGATGAGAGGTACTTAGTCCTCCCACATTAATCACGGCTCTACAGACAGTTAGGGGCGTCTGTGAGCTCACACAAGTGGAAGGAGCGGAAAGCGCTGTCGGAGCTGCTTGCATGAGCTCACAGATGCCCCTGATTTGTTGTAAAACTGCTCGCCCGTGTGAATGAGGCTGTCACAAAGTGACCTGTTCGGTTTGCACAGCACTCATATACACACACACACACACACACACACACACACACACACACACACACACACACACACACCATGTCTTACCTCACTCTTCCGTAATCGCCCGGCTGTGGTGATGCGGGTGCACACGCATACCATTTGCCTACTGGTTCACATACACACAAACATATCCACTCCATTTCCATTCCCAACAGTAGTCCACGCTATGCATAACAACACATTCACCCACACAGATTTAAAGCTGTTTGCCGTCTTTTCCTTTGGTTTTTGTCTGGTGTTTTATAGTGTTTATGTATTTACCGGTGTTCAGTGTTTTGTTAGCGTCTGCTTAGTCGGTCTTTCGCGTTGCTTTCAGACCATCGGCCGGCCAACCCTAGCACCACCTGGCGGCCTGGCGATATAGTGCCAGAGTTGCGGTGTGCCGGCGCAGAGCAACCGGAAGCCGACTCGTCCATTGTTTGTTGTAAGGGGGAAGTATGAATTTTGTGTTTAATTTGTAATGTTTCGTTTTGTTATTTGTGTATATGTTTAGTTTGTTTAGGGTACTTAAACAAAGGAGCATGAAGTGGATGCGGGAATATATGTATTTTATGTGTATTTAAGAGGATGCATACAATTAGCATTTCATACTTCCCTTTTCAATGCATCTCACTTGGTTTGTTCTGAGGGGGCGGGGTTTGAACCATAAAAGGGAGCCCCAAACCAGTATGCAGGGTCAGTTTACCTGGCGAGCGAGCGTGCAACTGTGGTGCCGTGAGCAATATTTAAAACATTTGTGCGAACATATAGTTATATGTTTGTTTGTTTGTGGTTGTTTTTTTTGTATACTATTTGTTTGTTACTTTGTATATAGATTTGGGTTGTTATTTTTTCCACTGGGACTCTTACACCTCTCAAACACTGTAAATAAAGTATCACTTTTCATTTAACACCTCTGCGAGTATTGCCATCATTTTTGGAACTATTTTTTTTCCCCTTTTTCCCCGTTTTTTTTTTGGACCTTGGGCTGCAAAGACCCGTTGTCTCACATTTGGTGTCAGAAGTGGGATGGCTACTCGCAAGACAGTGATGAGAGGCAGGAAGCCTAGGGTAGGGCTTCGCTCCCAGTCCAGAGCTATGGCTGAGAAGGATGTGGCCTGGGACACCGTCGACTCTACGGAAGAGGAGAGAGAGGAGGATCTCTCGACTGTTCGTCCCAAGTCCTCATCACCTCAAGACAGACCCGTCTCTCCTACAGCGTCATCTGGAGGTGGGATGTATGCTGTGATGCGTGACTTCTTAAGCGCTCAAGAGCAGAGAGAGCAACGTTATCTTCTGGAGCTACAGAATCTACGAGAGTCCATTCTGCAAGCTGTTCGACCAGCTGAGGGGTCGAGTGATGTCGAGAGCCCGCGGATGGAGCTCCCAACACCAGCTCGGCATAGGAGAACAGCTTACCAGAGAGACAGAGACACACCAACCAACATGGGGCCCAGTAGCCAGCCGACGCTAAGAACAGAGCCAAAGCTGCCAGTCTTCCAGCAGGGGGAGGACATTGAGAACTTCTTGCGTCGCTTTGAGCGTCTGGCTAAAACCTGGAGGTGGCCAGAGGACGAGTGGAGTTATCGTCTTGTTCCACTGTTAACCGGGCAGGCGCTGGAGGCATACCTGGCTATGGATGAGGACCGAGCGGAGATCTACGCTGACTTGAAGGAGGCGCTCTTGGAAAAGTTTAACATCTCCCCAGAGACCTACCGTCGGCGATTCCGTACTGTTTCCATTCCAGCTGGGGAGTCACCAACTGAAACCTACTATCGGCTGCAGAACTTGTACCGTCGTTGGGTGAGGCCTGAGCTGCACACAAAGGAGGAGATCGGTGAGATAGTAGTCCTGGAACAACTACTTCGTGTTCTTCCCTATGAGATCCGAGTATGGGTGAAGGAACATGAGCCAACAACTGGACTTGATGCTTCTAAATTGGCTCAGCAGTACATCAATGCTCACCATGGTATTCAGCGCTCTCAACCCCCGAAAGGTAACTTTAAAAGTTCTAGCAGTGGCTCTGATGCACCTCGTGTTGACTTGAATGTTGCTCATGCTCAGAAGGCAGCTTCAGAAAAAAGACTTATTTGTTATTATTGCCAACAACCGGGTCACAAAGCAACTGTGTGTCCAGTTCGTAAAACAAAATTGACTGGGTTTTGCTATGTCCCAAGGGAGGAGGACATTGATCTGAACAATCCATGCAAAACACAATATGTTCAAGTGACTGTAAATGGAAAATGTCTGAATGCTCTCTTGGACACTGGTAGCTCATTAACATTGCTCAAAAGAAGTCACATGTTCCATTTGCTAATCTGGTCAATGTACAATGTGATCATGGGGATGTGAAGCAGTACCCTCAAATAGAAGTTAATGTGTGTGTACAAGACCAAACTTATTTGTTGAATGTGGCTCTTGTTGATGATCTACCTGCTGATATGATTGTGGGAAGAGACTTGCCAGTGCTTACTGAACTGTTAAATTCCACCAATGAATTAATCGCTTCTGACCATACTGAGGTTGCTTATCCTGTTGTAACACGAGCCCAGGTTAGAGCAGGTCTGCAGCCGTTGCCAGACTTACACCATAGTCTGTTGCAAGGCGGGACTAAGGGCCCCAGAAAGACACGTCGTCAACGACGGCTAGAAAAAGGTCTTGGTACCCCAGCCCCTGAGATCCAAACTGAGGGTCTTGAAGTTCATGGCTGGAAGGTCCCAGAAAATATTGCAGAACTGCAAAGAACAGATGAGTCTTTAAAACCACTGTTTGCTAAAGTGTTTGATGGAAAACAAGCTGACTTGTGTGGTGAAAGATATGTTGTCATCAATGATGTGTTGTATATGCAAACTCCTGAATTCACCCGTTTGGTTGTCCCTACATGTTGTCGTCCCATTGTTTTACATTTAGCACACAGTATCCCATGGGCAGGACATATGGCACACCAGAAAACATATGCTCGCATAAGCTCACGGTTTGTTTGGCCCTCCATGTACACTGATGTACAAACTTACTGCACCACATGCCCCACATGCCAAAAAACAAGTGCTGTGCGCCGACAGGATAGGGCACCTTTACTTCCTCTGCCTGTGATCTCTGTCCCCTTTCAGCGGATCGCCATGGACATTGTGGGACCTCTGGAAAAGAGCAGTGCGGGGCACCAATACATCCTGGTCATCAGCGACTATGCAACAAGGTATCCTGAGGCTGTCCCTCTCCGTTCCACAACTACGCCCAAGATCATCAATGCTCTTGTTCAGCTGTTTTCCAGAGTGGGGATACCAGAGGAAATCCTCACAGACCAGGGGACCAACTTCACGTCACGGTTGATGAAGCTACTACATCGACAGCTAGGCATCACCGCAATCAAGACCAGCCCGTACCACCCTCAGACTGATGGACTGGTGGAACGTTTTAACCAAACGCTCAAGAACATGCTCCGCAAGTTCGTCTCTGACACTGGAAGGGACTGGGATAAGTGGCTACCATTCTTGTTGTTTGCCTACAGGGAGGTACCACAAGCATCCACAGGCTTTTCTCCATTTGAACTCCTGTATGGATGGCAGGTCCAAGGGCCACTGGATCTCCTGCGAAAGAGCTGGGAGGCCACTTCGTCTCATATGATGGGCAAGTCTGAGAAAGGCATTGTCCAGTACGTCCTGGAGATGAGAGACCGCCTGGAGCGCTACAGGGAGATGGCCCAAGAGAACCTCAGACAGGCTCAACAAGCGCAAAAGAAATGGTATGACCAGCACACCAGAACCAGAGAGCTGAAACCTGGACGAAAGGTACTGTTACTGCTCCCTACCTCGACGAACAAACTACTGATGAAGTGGCAAGGGCCCTACTCTGTTGTTCGCAAGATGGGACCAGTGACGTACGAAATTCATCACCCTGATAAAGGCAAGGCAACACAAACTTACCACATCAATCTGCTGAAGGAGTGGAAAGAGCCACCCAGCAAACCCGAAACGGCTCTGCTGATTCGGGAAGTGGAAGAGGATCAAGAGGATGATCAGCCAGAGCCAACGCTGAAGGAGCCAGCACAGCCAGCAGGTGTTGATCTTCTTCATCTGGAAGAGCCCAAGCAAGCTGAGCTGCACCATCTTCTGGATCAGTACCCTTCGTTGTTTTGCCAGAGGCCTGGGCGGACCAACCTGGTCCAACATGAAATCCACCTCCTTGATCCAACACCTTCCCGTCAGCGACCATACAGAGTACCTGAAAGGCTGGTGGCACCCCTGAAGGCAGAGATTGGGACGATGCTGGAGTTGGGAGTTATTGAACCCTCCAAGAGTGAGTGGAGTAGCCCAATTGTGATCGTCCCGAAGAAAGACACCACCTTACGTGTTTGCATGGATTTTAGAAAACTGAATGCCCAATCAAGATTTGATGCTTACCCGATGCCACGCATCGATGATCTTCTGGAAAGGATCGGCCAAGCCAAATATATCACCACCTTGGATCTTTGCAAAGGGTATTGGCAAGTGCCCCTGGAGGAATCGTCCAGACCCTACACGGCGTTCCGTACCCCACTGGGACTGTTTCATTTTACAGTTTTACCGTTCGGATTGCATGGGGCACCCGCGACGTTTCAACGTCTGATGGACCAAGTCCTCAGGGGCTGTGAAGAATGGTCAGCTGCCTACCTAGATGATGTTGTAATATACAGTACAACCTGGGAAGACCATCTTCTGCACCTTAAAAAGACCCTGAGCAAGATCCAAAAAGCTGGCCTGACCTTAAATGTGGCTAAATGTGAGTGGGCTAGGGCAGAAACCAACTACCTTGGATACCACCTGGGAAATGGGGAGCTGAGACCTCAAGTGGACAAAGTAGAAGCTGTACAGCATAGTCCAAGACCGAGGACCAAGAAAGAGGTCCGATCTTTCTTGGGGCTGGTGGGATGGTATCGACGCTTCATCCCACACTTCTCCACTACTGCTGTCCCACTAACCAACCTGCTTGGCAAAAATGTTAAGAACCCCATTACTTGGACAGAAGAGTGTGAAGCAGCCTTTAAAACCTTAAACAAGCAGATGTGTTCAGGCCCAGTCCTCAAGAGTCCAGACTTCATGAAGGGGTTTGTTGTGCAGGTGGATGCTTCTGCTGTGGGGATTGGTGCAGTCCTGGCCCAGGGAGAGGCAGGTGAAGAAAGACCCATTGCTTACCTGAGCAGGAAGTTGCTGCCAAGAGAGACCCGATACTCCACAGTGGAGAAGGAAGGCCTAGCGATCAAGTGGGCATTGGAGAGCCTCAGGTACTATCTGCTGGGTAGGGAGTTTCTTCTTGAGACAGATCACAGAGCCCTGACATGGATCCATACAATGAAGGACCATAACTCACGTGTCACTAGATGGTATCTTTCCCTCCAACCGTACCAGTTCAAAGTTCGACATCGACCTGGGCCCCAGAACAAGATAGCCGACTACCTGTCTCAATACCCAGTCAGTTCGCGGCCTGGAGAGGGGAGAGGTGATGTCACAAAGTGACCTGTTCGGTTTGCACAGCACTCATATACACACACACACACACACACACACACACACCATGTCTTACCTCACTCCTCCGTAATCCCCCGGCTGTGGTGATGCAGGTGCACACACATACCATTTGCCTACTGGTTCACATACACGCAAACATATCCACTCCATTTCCATTCCCAACAGTAGTCCACGCTATGCATAACAACACATTCACCCACACAGATTTAAAGCTGTTTGCCGTCTTTTCCTTTGGTTTTTGTCTGGTGTTTTATAGTGTTTATGTATTTACCGGTGTTCAGTGTTTTGTTAGCGTCTGCTTAGTCGGTCTTTCGCGTTGCTTTCAGACCATCGGCCGGCCAACCCTAGCGCCACCTGGCGGCCTGGCGATATAGTGCCAGAGTTGCGGTGTGCCGGCGCAGAGCAACCGGAAGCCGACTCGTCCATTGTTTGTTGTAAGGGGGAAGTATGAATTTTGTGTTTAATTTGTAATGTTTCGTTTTGTTATTTGTGTATATGTTTAGTTTGTTTAGGGTACTTAAACAAAGGAGCATGAAGTGGATGCGGGAATATATGTATTTTATGTGTATTTAAGAGGATGCATACAATTAGCATTTCATACTTCCCTTTTCAATGCATCTCACTTGGTTTGTTCTGAGGGGGCGGGGTTTGAACCATAAAAGGGAGCCCCAAACCAGTATGCAGGGTCAGTTTACCTGGCGAGCGAGCGTGCAACTGTGGTGCCGTGAGCAATATTTAAAACATTTGTGCGAACATATAGTTATATGTTTGTTTGTTTGTGGTTGTTTTTTTGTATACTATTTGTTTGTTACTTTGTATATAGATTTGGGTTGTTATTTTTTCCACTGGGACTCTTACACCTCTCAAACACTGTAAATAAAGTATCACTTTTCATTTAACACCTCTGCGAGTATTGCCATCATTTTTGGAACTATTTTTTTTCCCCTTTTTCCCCGTTTTGTTTTTTGGACCTTGGGCTGCAAAGACCTGTTGTCTCACAGAGGCGTTCGAAAAGATGTGGTCGGCTGGCATCACGTGGTTCGGAGGAAACAAGTGATAGTCTTCGGATAGTTTTTGATGCGCACACACATGGTCACAGTGTTATAGTAAACAGAACACTTATGCATGGATATGAGTGACGCACGCGCACTAAGACTGAGCATGGGAGAAAATTACCTACAAAGCTGCTCATATTTTAAGACATCTCTCATTTACAAAATTAAGATAAACATTCTTGCTCATCTTGCGAAACACTCGCACACCAAGGTACTCACAATCCAAGGTTGTACACATTATACATATATATATATATATATATAATTTGTATGTATAATGTGTACATACAGTACATATAACCACATATACACAGTGGAACCTTGGATTTGGAGAAACAATTAACCTCTAACACTTTCATCTAATTGACAGCCACTTTGGATAACTGGTGAGGAAAAATAACACTGTTTTTTTTTATACTGATTAATGTAGCATATGTTTAAATTATATGTCAGAATTATATGAAGAATTACAGCTGTGATAATGTTTGGTGTAAAAATCTTTATATCAACCTGCAGAGGAATGTTTAAGACTAAGAATAGTCCAAAATACTGGTAGAGGATTATTCTCACTCATACAACATTTAATTAAATGAGGTGTAAATGTGTTCAATGTAAGTCATGTCAAACAATCATGATGTACTCATGTGTATTATAATGTCTGTTTAAGGTGAATCTCCTGCAGTCTCTCTGACCATCATTCCCAGCAGAACACAACACTTTACTGGTGACTCTCTGTCACTGAGCTGTGAGGACCAGAGTAACTCTACTGGATGGACAGTGAGACGATACACACACAGTGAGAGAGTGTTAGATTGTTCATGGTGGGGATCAGTTACAAGATCTACATGTAATATCAGCTCCCTCTCCACATCATACACTGGAGTTTACTGGTGTGAGTCTGAATCTGGAGGAAACAGTAATCCTGTCAACATCACAGTGCATGGTGAGTCTTCATGTAGTGTGTTTATTGTTAAAGATAAAAGGAAAAGTTTAATTACAAAATGTTCAGAACTCAGTGTCCTATTGTGAAAATCAGTCAATAAGAAACAGCTAACTGGTTTGTTAGTATTTTTTTTTTATGTTTTGAAAGTTCTGAATGCTCTTTCACTGTAATATTACCTGAAGACAACAAGACTACATCACAGTGGAGTTTCTCTCATGAGCTGAATCAGTTACAGTAGAGCAGATAACAGTAACATAAAGGAGTTTCTCTGTGAAATCAAGTTGGGGTGTTCAGAGTTTGCATAAATAACTTGTCATGCACACTCATAATACGACCGGCACTAGGACCCGGAAGTAATACGGTTGGGTTTTAGGAAGCATAAAAGGAAACAAGATGGCGCCTCACATTGCTCAGTCATTGAGTTTTGCCCATGCTATCACCGACGCCTCGGTTGTCTAAACGTGAGTACTCACTTTCTTGGGTTATCGCTTCCGATTGGGTGTGTGTATTTAGAACGCGGGTTTATTTGTGTAAACTCTTGCTCTCGCTTCGGGAGAGTTCTAGTAATAACCAGCGTGGTTATCCTGCGTGCTCGCGCTACTTCCGCGTTTGGGTTTACCATCCACGCTACAGGGCTAACTGCTAATCTTCTGATTCATCTCTGGTTAGTTCATGACAGAATAACTGAGCCATCAGCAGTAAACCCAGTGAAGTTTGCTCACCTCTGCGATGTGGTTGACCGGCATGCTAAGCTGATCGATCAGCTCCACGGTGAAGTCGCATCTCTCCGCAAGGTGCTCCAAGGCGTTGCAGTCTTGCGCCGCGAGGTGGCGGACCTGCGACAGGAGAATGCGACCCTCCGCGGGGCGGCCGCTCAGCTGGCTGTTGCCACGCCCATCACAGCGGCTGCTGCACCGCCAACCCCCTCCCCACCTTCTGATGTTTTTCTAGCTTTACCGGACAAATGGCATGGCACTGATGGGTAGTGCAGTGTTTTTCTAACTGCATTGGATCTTGTGTTTGAGTTTAATTCCACCAGATACTCCACAGACCGACTGCGCATTGCTCTTCTTGTCTCGTTGCTATCCGGGCAGGCAGCTGAGTGGGCCACGGCGGTTCTTCGTTCAGATTCAGACATCGCCTACTCCTACACAGAATTCACCTGTCAGCTTAAACTCACCTTTGAGCATCCGGCTGCTGAGGTGGAGACTGACTCTAAGCTATATCATCTACGGCAGGGAGGGTCGTCTGTGAGCCTCTACACCGCAGAGTTTTGCACTCTCGCCATGCAGACCGACTGGGGAGACTCCGTACTCCGGACGGCCTATTACGAGGGACTGGCTTTGCGTATAAAAGACGAGCTCGCCGGACGAGAGCTCCCAGCGACCTTGGAGGGCTTAATCCAACTCGCCCTCCGGATCGACCAACGTCTGCTCGCTCGCCCCAAGCCAGCTCCCCGTACCCTGCCACCACGACAGCACTACCTCGCACCACACCCTTCGTCTCCCACGTTCCAGTTCCAGAAGTCCATGCCTCATTCACTGCAGCACCCACCAGAACTGTCGGTACTCCACCTCCCACCGTGGTTGACACAGGAGCCGGGGAACTCATGCAATTAGGACGCGCCTCCTTAACCGCTGCAGAACGGGAACGCCGTTTTAGAGAGGGGCTCTGCGCGTATTGTGGATCCGCTGCACACCATCGAGCCATCTGTCCTCTGCGGCCGGGAAACGCGCAGCCCCGGTGAGAAATGAGAGTAGCTCACCGGGTCCCATCTCCCTCTCCACCACCCTGACTAATGATTCCCATCTCACGGTAAAAGTACACCTCCAGTTTGGCCACAAACGAGTCGGAAGTACCGCGTTCGTCGACTCCGGGGCAGCAGGTAACTTCATTGACTCTTCATATGCCAAAAAACTGGGGATAAAAATCGAGGCGTTATCCCAGCCCGTAACCATTACATCAGTCGACGGTCGGCCTCTTTCCTCCAGCCCCATCTCCTTTCAAACTCAGCCTATCACCCTCATCATCAACCAGCATCAGGAACAGATTCAGTTTTACACCACCATCCTCGGACACCCTTGGCTGCTGCATCATGACCCACTCATATCATGGACCCAAAATCGGATTCTACAATGGGGGCCGACCTGCACCGAGCTCTGCCTACGGGCCGAGGCTTGGACGTGCTCTAGGGAGTCCGAGGCCCCCGAAGTTGACACAGACAACATCCCGCTAGACTACCGGGACCTGGCTGAAGTCTTCAGTAAGAGACGTGCTACCCACCTACCTCCTCATCGCTCATACGACCTGGCAATCGATCTTCAGCCAGGTGCGACACCACCCCGCGGCCACCTCTATTCACTATCTAACACCGAGATGCAGGCGATGGAGGAGTACGTTTCCAGCGGACTTCGCCATGGTACCATCCGGCCCTCCTCCTCACCTGCCGCTGCGGGGTTCTTCTTCGTGAGAAAAAACGCGATGGTAGTCTACGTCCCTGTTTCGAATACCGGGGGCTCAATAATATCACCATAAAAAACCGACACCCACTGCCTCTTACCAACTCTGCCCTGGACGCCCTCTCTGGTGCCACCATCTTCACTAAGTTGGACCTCCGGAGCGCCTACAACTTGGTGCGCATCAGAGAGGGCGATGAGTGGAAGACGGCCTTCATCACCCCTACAGGACACTACGAGAGTCTGGTCATCCCTTTTGGTCTCTGCAACGCACCTGCTGCTTTTCAACAATTCATCAATGACGTCCTCAGAGACATGTTAGGCCGTTGGGTGTTCGTTTACCTCGACGACATCCTCATCTTTTCCCGAATCGTCAATGAACATATCCAGCATGTCAGAGCGGTTCTAAAGAGATTGCCCACCAGCTGTACTGTAAGTTGGAGAAATGCGCTTTTCACGAGCGCTCCACCACGTTCCTGGGTTTTGTCATCTCGCCCCAGGGTGTGGCCATAGATCCGCAGAAACTGGAAGTTGTGAGTCATTGGCCCCTACCCAAGACTCTTAATCAACTCCAGAGATTTCTCGGGTTTGCCAATTTCTATCGCCGCTTTATCCGGGACTACAGTACCGTTGCAGCTCCACTAACCACACTGACCCGCCCATCATCTCACCCCTTCAACTCACCTCAACTGCCGTCTCTGCCTTCCATGAGCTCTGTCGCTGCTTCACCACTGCTCCCATCCTCCTCCACCCGGATGCTGACAAACCATTCGTTGTCGAGGTGGACACGGGTTTATTTGTGTAAACTCTTGCTCTCGCTTCGGGAGAGTTCTAATAATAACCAGCGTGGTTATCCTGCCTGCTCGCGCTACTTCCGCGTTTGGGTTTCTGTCTTCTGATTCATCTCTGGTTAGTTCGTGACATAATTGCAGTTTTTATAGTTTTTATTGTGCATTGGTTTTACATAAGAATTGGAAATACATTTGTTGATTTGTAAAACATTTTATAAAATCTTCATCTTATCAAGAGTCTTATCATGAGTGAACCATTATTATAATTATGTTTTTTTCTTTTTTTTCTGCAAGCTCCATTCTCAGTGCTCATGCTGATCAGTAGTGTAGTGACGGCCTCTCCGTATCTGCTGGTCACCATCATTCTGGTGTTCAAATGTTACAAAGCTCGAGGTGAGAACTCTTTATTTACATTTGTACAACTTGTAAAAAAAAAAAAAAATATATATATATATATATATATATATATATATATATATATATATATAACTAATTACAAGATCATTCCTGATTTTTATTTCTCTCTACATTATGAAACAATGCTGAAGGCGTCTAAAACATTCAATACTCTCCTAGTTGTAAACATTTTATATTGAGATGTTTTTGCTAATCATGCTCTGTAAAGCCTTGTAATGATTCTAATTTGAGGTATTCTTAACTGGTGATGTTTAAGGCTGGTTTGGAGGCTGGCAGAGGTACAGTAGGTCTTTGTGTTGGTTTCCTGGGATGGTCTTCGTGAGAGGTAGTTTATTCTTCACATAGCTGTTTATCTCAATAAAAGAAGAATTCTTGTTGTAATGTGTTTACTTGCACTGTTAAGCATAGCTGGGATTTCTACTGTGATTTATTTATTTATTATTTTTTTACCATTACCAAGGGTTTAACTGTTCATTATTTTTTATTTCTGACCACATTTATTCCAAAAAGTTGATGTTTTGGCACAGATGTAGCATTTTAACAGCATAACAGGGCACTGTAATACATTGTTTATTATTAATAGTTAATCATTGATAAATAAATCTCTGATCTACATTTTGTAGTTAATATAGTTTTGTAGCTAATAAAGATGAATGAATGAATTATGTTTAAACACAGCTTTTCCTAAAACACTGTCACTTCTTACATCACTGTCATTCATCATTTAAATAAAACTTTCATTTCTTTAACAGCTCGCACTGATGAAGACAGATTTGAGAATGCAGTCAGGGAGGAGTGAGTGAAGTTCATCAATAAAGAGAAGATCTAATCACTAATCATTTCATAAAGCATTATATGTTTAACAATTTATGGATTTTATATAGTATTGTATAATGTTATTCAACCCTCATTATTATTATTATTATTATTATTATTATTATTATTATTATTATTATTAGTTATTTCAAACAGTGAAATGAGCAATTTAAGTCGCTCAACACAACTAATATAACAAATGGTTTGTCCAAATCCAGTGAATATTTTGGAGATTGAGCTCTGCTTTTGTAAAGCCATAAACACAAACTAACATCTAAAGTCTAAAGTGAAATAAATGTGTCTGCTATTACAGTGAGTTTAATCCCAACATGGCGACCCGCACGTTAAAACCTCAAAACATTTTATTTTACATTACTGATAAAAATTTTGGTGTGTGCTTTTGTTAGGAACCTCCACTAGAGGTCACTGTTCATTTCTGTCTGTTTGTAGTTTTTGTTGGTCTACTCAGTTTCCCAGAAAGCACCTCGGTCAGGTGATAGGGCTCACCTGAACCGAGGTGGCTCATTAAACATCTTATAAATAGCAGTTTGTTTTGGGAAACTTGGTCGAGCATTATATCCTTATATCAGTCAAGTGGGTATTCTGTTTTGTTTGGTTTCTTTAAGTTTACATTTGGTTTATGTTTTGTAATGTTTGGGTAACATAATGGCTCTTAGTATTTTTCCTTATATCCTGTGTGTAGATGGATTCATGGAGCTGCCTTGTTCAGTGTTTAGTTAGGCTGTGTCTCCTCTTGTGTAAGTACTGTTCTGTGTATCACCAGTGTTGGCCTTCTTGTTTAATTCTTTGTTTGAAGCTTCCCTTGTCTGTCTAGATATGTGTAGAACATGAGGGCTTCGCCACTAGCAGGGTTAACTACTAGTAGGCCTTGACTGCTACAGTAGTAGGGTTAGCCTCCACTAGGCTAGCCTCAAGTGGGATTGACTGCTAGTGGTTCTGGTCACTAGTAGGTTAGCTCCTAGTTTGGTATAGCCTCATGTGTGCCCTGCTTCTTGTGTTCTGGTCCCCTCGTAGGTCAGTACTAATCCGGTTAGCCACTAACTCCCTTAGATACTATCCTGGTTAGGTCATCATTCCCTTCATCCATATTCCATGTAGCTACTAAACTAACTAACCACTAACCCATCCGGTCTCTGTGCCCCGTCTCTGTGCCCCGTCTCTAGTTCCCGTCCCATGTCTTGTCTTGTCTTGTCTCTAGTTCCCGTCCCGTGTCTTGTCTTGTCTTGCCTCTAGTTCCCGTCGCGTGTCTTGTCTTGTCTTGTCTCTAGTTCCCCTATGTGTCTTTAGTTGTCTCCAGCTCCATGTTTCCTTCTGTCAGTTCCCTGTTAGCGCTCAGGTCCTTGTCAGTTCCAGTTCCCTGTGTTCAGCTCCTGTTGTGTTTTTCCTGAGACCTAGTTTTAGTTTGCGTTTGTTTTGGTTCCTTTGTTTGTCTATTTTCGAGTTTGTATTTCTTTTGTAAATAAAAGACATTTTCTGTTTAAAACCCCTCTGCCTTCATGCCTGCCCTATATGCCCACAGCAAGGACAACAGCCGGTCTGGCTTGTAGTCACAGCCTGGCCGTGACAGTTTTATATTTAGTTTACTTATATTTAGACTTTTTTTCAGTGGTGTGAACTTTAATTGTAGTTGTGTGAGAAGATCTGTGGTTGTAATGTTTTGATCAGTGCCTTCTGCATAATATATTATAAGATCGATGTAGAAATGTCTCTCGGTTATTTCATCTAGTTTCATTGGTGTAGGAAGTGGAATATAATGAGATATATTTCTTACAAGAATAAGAATATAATTCTGATCAACAACTTGTAGGATTTCAGCTCTGGGTCAGAGGTGAATCGAATCTTTAAGGATTTGGTTTAATTTCATCAAACTGAATTAAAATTGATAATATACACTTTCTTGACTAATCGTCCACTGTTTAGTACAATTCAGTGTATCTTACCAGTTCTGCTCATCACGTGATAACAAAATCTAGTATTTAGCAATTATGAGCAAGGTAACTTAAGATCTCGGCAAATGTTTAAACTTTAAAATACATGACCAAGACAACAGTTCTTTATAAACAATCAAGAATTTATTTGACTAATCTACGCTACGTGAACACACGCATGCACACAATACGATTCAAAGGATGAAAGTTAATGTAATTTCCTAGGGCTGTTCACTAGACCAGAGAAAGTCACAAGAGCAGAGCCTTGGGTTTAATCTTATGGTTTATGACGTGAGCACCAATTTCAGCAAGGTATGAAGCTTTGTTTGTTTACTTGTGTTGTGTTGCGCTGCGGTCTTCCTCAGTGATTAGCGTTCGGTGAATCACGGCATTGCTGATAGGTTGGTGCTCTGGAGTTGTGATGACATCTCTCAGGGAAGCACTTCGCTGATGCACTGGTTGCGTGGTTACTGACTTTTATGAATTAAATTTACACATGCTCTGTTCGTGTTACTAGCCATTCATGTACATAAGCACTTGAATAAGATAAGCTTTCGGTAAATATCACACATCCCATATCTCACACACTCATTCATGCCTTTATCTAGTTAAAAGGACTTTATAAATGCTGGTTACATGTTCTAAGATATGTAAAGTAAGCAGAGGTACATATAGAGATTAAACATGCTGAGTAAATATACAGTCGTGGCCAAAAGTTTTCAGAATTACATAAATATTGGAAATTGGAAAAGTTGCTGCTTAAGTTTTTATAATAGCAATTTGCATATACTCCAGAATGTTATGAAGAGTGATCGGATGAATTGCATAGTCCTCCTTTGCCATGAAAATTAACTTAATCCCCCCAAAAAATTCCACTGCATTTCATTGCTGTCATTAAAGGACCTGCTGAGATCATTTCAGTAATCGTCTTGTTAAGTCAGGTGAGAATGTTGACGAGCACAAGGTTGGAGATCATTATGTCAGGCTGATTGGGTTAGAATGGGTGATGCTTGAAATCATTGTTCTTTCATTGTTAACCATGGTGACCTGCAAAGAAACACGTGCAGCCATCATTGCATTGCATAAAAATGGCTTCACAGGCAAGGATATTGTGGCTACTAAGATTGCACCTAAATCAACAATTTATAGTATCATCATGAACTTCAAGGAAAGAAGTTCAATTATTGTTAAGAAGGTTTCATGGCATCCAAGAAAGTCCAGCAAGTGCCAGAATCGTCTTCTAAAGAGGATTCAGCTATGGGATCGGAGTGCCACCAGTGCAGAGTTTGCTCAGGAATTGCAGCAAGCAGGTGTGAGCGCATCTGCACGCACAGTGAGGCGAAGACTTTTGGAAGATGGTCTGGTGTCAAGAAGGCAGCAAAGAAGCCAGTTCTGTCCAAAAAAAACATCAGGGACAGATTGATCATTTGCAAAAAGTATGGTGAATGGACTGCTGAGGACTGGGGCAAAGTCATATTCTTGGATGAAGCCTCTTTCCGATTGTTTGGGGCATCTGGAAAAAGGCTTGTCTGGAGAATAAAAGCTACCATCAGTACTGTCATGCCAACAGTAAAGCATCCTGACACGATTCATGTGTGGGGTTGCTTCTCATCCAAGGGAGTGGGCTCATTCACAATTTTGCCCAAAAACACAGCCATGAATAAAGAATGGTACCAAAACACCCTCCAACAGGAACTTCTTCCAACAATCCAACAACATTTTGGTGAAGAACAATGCATTTTCCAGCCCGATGGAGCACCGTGCCATGGAAACTCCCTAGATCTTAATCCCATTGAGAACTTGTGGTCAATTCTCAAGAGGTGGGTGGACAAGCAAAAACCCACTAATTCTGACAAACTCCAAGAAGTGATTATGAAAGAATGGGTTGCTATTAGTCAAGATTTGGCCCAGAAGTTGATTGAGAACAGCCCAGTCGAATTGCAGAGGTCCTGAAAAAGAAGGGCCAACACTGCAAATACTGACTCTTTGCATAAATGCCATGTAATTGTCGATAAAAGCCTTTGAAACGTATGAAGTGCTTATAATTATATTTCAGTACATCACAGAAACAACTGAAACTGCTTTTAGATCTTTGTTTAACAGCAAACTTTGTGAAAACTAATATTTGTGTCATTCTCAAAACTTGAAGCCATGACTGTACATAGATATAAGTTTGCCCCATTGGTATGTGTGAGCATATTTTAAATAAATATACTTGTGCATGCAACAATATGATAAAAACTATTAACCTTAGTAAAAGAACATAGAGGTAAGGTAAGGAGACAGAGGTGAGCTAAGGACAGTGTGATGTCACAGTAGCAAGAACATGCAGCATGAACTCAAATGAACTCTAGACAGGTAGCCATCTTGGATGTGAGATGCTTAGGGGACAGTGTGTACCAAACAGACCCTAGGGATGATGTAATCTTTGTACCCTGAGCATCCAAAAGTTCCCGATGTCCCTAGACATGATGTAATGTCAGCTGATATTAGCCCTAGACATTATGTAATGCCAATAGCCCCAGACATGAGGTAATCTCCTCAGACATGGGGTGATCTTAACTGTGATGTAACAGGGGCTGGATACATGTGCAGACATGTCAAATTTAAAGGGACACAGACAAATAACCAAAAGACACACACTCAGCTTAATGAATAATAAGTTTAATAAGAATGGGCACAAAGTAAAATGGCATGTGCACCTACATAGTGAATAAAATAAAAATACAAAGTATAAGGCCCAACATATAAAAGTACAGTAAAATAGGGGGCCTGGGTAAGCATCAAATAACAAAAGGCATAAGAAATTAAATATCAAGCCTTCTCTGACCCAGAACCACATTGATGGGAAGATCAGTGTGAGGAATAAAAACAGAAATACCACGATTCAAAAGTGGTGTAGGCGCTTCAGGAAAGTCAGTTTGAGTACCAACAGACATTTTAAAATCAGTCTGAGCACTGACACTTTTTAGACCAACAGGCCTTAAGAGAGACTGGGCTGGAGTACTAGACTCTGGTCGCACGGGCCTGAAGGAAAGTAAAGGAGAGCTATGTGCCTTCGGACGTGGTCTCTTAGAAGGACCAGGCCCGGAGTCATCTTTCCTGACATAAGTAAGACCGTTCTTATGAAGAAATTGTGTCAATGATCCATCAGACTCATTTTGGCAAAAACTCACTGAGGCTCGGTCAGCAACAGGTTCAGTAGGAGTGTAATCCTCAAAGGAGTTGTGCTCTGGACTGTCCTGGCTGTCCGAATCGTCCAAAGGAATGTATTCAGTGCTTGGGCAGTTGCGCTTAGCTATAACAATAAAATAAAATACGTGAATACTACAAATTAGGAAAATAAGACAAATAATTAAAATGAGTGCGAGAGAGATGCTTACCCATGGCCTGTCTGTCGAGAACTGTAGAGTAACCCGGAAGAACTAAGAATATATAGTAAAATAAGCGCCGCCCCTATATTTTTTAATAATAAACAAACTTAGTGTAAAGATAATGGAAAATTATTTGAAAGAAAAATAGACTAAAATTGGGAAAAGATATGGAGTCAGATGACGAGGTATATGACGTAAGCAAACAAGATAAGAGAAAATGTAATTACAATGGGTGACAATACTTGGAAAAAATTGGATTATTATTGGTTAATAATTTGATAAGAAATAAGAATAAACGTACAGAAGAGGGGGCTAGGTGAGCGCTCCTCCCCTTGAAAACTGTATAAAAGAAGTGTCCATGTCACAGTACTTCAGGCAGATTTTGGACACGCATGGGACTACCTCCTAGGAATTGCCGAGCTGGCTCACTTGGTTTTATTGCTGCAATAAATCCTGCCTTACTTCATCCAGATCTACAAGGCGTCCGGAGTCTTTTCTTTGGTTCTTTTTAAAGTTAAAGTTTTTGTGTAACATTTGTAATTGAGGCAACTGTAACTAGTGTAGGAGAAAAATCTCCCACATTTATTGGTGACCCTGCCGACGTGATTGCCTTTATGGAGGGCTCCTCCGGGGACCTGCGACCGGCGCGGGCTGACAGACCATCAACTTGTGCCGGCATAAGAAAAGGTAAGCAGAAAACCTGTTTGATGAAATTTCTGCATTAGAAGTTCATGCTCTGTTAGTGTGCGTGTTTCCAGCTGGAGAGAGGTACTCCTAAGGTATATTGAACAAAGTAAAATTTAAGTTGCCAATATTGATAAATTAATTACTCTATTTAAATTGATTGTAAAATTTATGTTAACAAGTAAAAGACTGCATGAAGTAACGAAATATTAAGAGATCTCCATAAGTTTTATTTTGTTTTGTGATTTTTGTTTTATATTCTCTTTATTACTATTTTATACGTTGTGTGATATGTGAGGTAACGCCACTGTGTTGGGTCAAGGCCTGACGAGGAAACTTGCCAACCAGTGGGGCTGGACCCACGAAAAATTCCTGCAATACACTAAGTAAGACGCGTGTGCAGCCAGGTGAAGTGTGAAAATTCCTGTAGGTGAGCGCTATTTGAAAATTCCTACAGGTGGAATTGATGTTTTCTGGGCCCAGGTTGTGTGATAAAATATTTTATTGATGAAATTGTTCTGAGTGTCAGCCTCGCTAGAGGGCGTGATGGATCCAATTGCAGATAGTGTGAGTAATTCCCGGGGAGAACAGAAGTGGCGCTTATGAGTGCTTGTGATAACTGAAGCAGGCAAAGTGGCGGAAATAAGAGGCATGGGTACAACTCCGCGCTGCAGTGTGAATGGGAAGAGTCTCGTTGGAATGCGGAAGTACCAGCGTTAATGCACCAAGGCGAGTGACGTTGGGCGTGACGTAGGCGGTGCGTGAATGTGGAAGCGCGCAGATCCGGCGCGAGTGAGATGCAGCTTGAGATATGTCGGATGCCGGCGTATGCAGCGTGAGCCTTGTGTTGAGGCGGCAGCGCGCAGAGTCGGCGCGGGGAGAGAGAGAGCTCCGCGATGAATGCCGGCGTGGAGAGAAGGAGCTTGAGCTCGGCGAGGAGCGAGGATTAATTGTAGTTGTGGAGCAGGCGGGGGTCAAAGCCGAAGAGACGTGAAGCAGTCCGTGATCCAGGCTCGTAGTCGGTAACAGGTAAGAGGTCGGCAACACAAAGTATCAAAAGCTAGAGTCAGAACGAGAGGCGAAATCGTGGTCGGGAAAACAAAGCGTGGTCGAGATCCTGGTAGACAATGAAGAGAAAATAACGCAGGAATATTGGGCTAGTGAGGCACTCAATAATCTGGCGACGTGGTGGTGTCAGAGCATGATTTAAATAGGTATGAGCTGATTACTGATAGTGTCCAGGCGTGCAGAGAAGAGGGGCGGTGCGATGTAAGGAGCGGCAGGGAACATCGAACAGGTGTGCTTAGATGATCATGACGTAACTGTGGCTTGGCGTGTCATGACACTGAGTACTCAAATTTTTGAAATTGTAGTAGCAAGCGCTTGTGTCGTGTATTGTTCATATGTCTTGTATATGTGTCTCTTAAATGTGAGCGTGTGTTATATTTATGTGAAAAGTCTGTAATGAATTTATGTATGTGTGTAAGAAAATATAAGGCCTAGTGATATAGTATTAGAAATAGTCTAAAAAGAAGATAGAAGACCAAAAATTAGATTTTCTGATTTGCTATAAATTAATAATAAATTTAAATAGAAGAATATAAGAAAATAGCATATAAGTGATAGATAATATCTCAAATATTAAAGGAATTGTTTGGCTGAGGTACATGCCACTAGACATAGAGCTTACTGTGACATAGGTCTTGTCTGTGACATACAGATGAAGCAGTTTCAAACAGCCGGCTGGTCCGTGAAGGGACCCTTAACTATCCGTTAGGATTCCATGAAGGGTCCGTGAATGGAACGTGATCCCCCGCGATGACGCAGTGAACGAAGCCACGCCCCATAAACGCCCCTTTGCGTTGTTCTAATAACATGGTTGCAATGCTGTATAATTCCACCAGGTGGTGCAGTAACTGATTCAGTTAACCTCAGCGCTTGCATTGTCCACACATTTTTATGATTAAATCAAGCGCGTCATTTTGGAGATATACAGTATACAGTACAGAATACCGGTCCCTAACGATGCTTTAATGCTCAGACCTTTCATGCATAAGACATCTGGCCACTGCCACTCTCATATACTTTCAAAATAATAATATAAAAACATTATAATGTCAGCCAAAATGTATTTTAATACTGCACCAGTCTGTTTTACATAAATAAATAACTCAGCTAAGTATGGGCTATAGTCATTTCATTCTTACGAGAGGTCATGAGTAATTGAAAGAATGTTTTTTTTTTTTTTCTTGAACATAGTGTGTTACAATGTATAGCGACGAATAGTAACACGATGCAACTTCACATCTGTGGACAAAGACGCGCACATTCACTGTCAGTGAACCCCACAACTTCTCATGTGGTGAAATGCTTAAAGCAGCTGTATTGCAAGGCGATCCCGTTTAATTTGGTTTTACGCAGTTTCACGTGCTGTGTGTGAGAGGGAGAGAGCTTATATTGTGGATTACTACTACTACTACTACTAATAATAATAATAGTTGTAATGTAAATTAAACCCATGGGTCTCAACCATCACCAAATCAGTCAATGTCTACAGTACACTTATTATTTGCCCTACTTTCATTTGGTTTTACGCGATTTCATGTGCTGTTTGTGTGCGCGAGGGAGAGGGGGCTTATATCCTGATTTGTCCTAGGTTACTAAAGCCTGGCTTACTACTACTAATAAAAAATGTTTCCATGTAACCCATGGGTCTCAATCACAAAATCAGCCAATGCTGTAATCAGATGATACAACAAATTATATACTCTGAAAACCACGTTGTGTTTGAACATGTAAATATATAAAAAAACAAATATAATATAGCTCAGTTTTATTAATATACTGTAACCTATGGTCCTATGCTCTTACACCGCATGATACAGAAACTGATCAGTTGTATTAATCACATAACGCACACGTCGTAGAGGAGATCTCTCTCTCTCACACACACACACCGCGCACAGGCTCCAGGATTTGTTTAGTAATATCGGATTTATTTATATATCGCTTTTAACAGCGGTTACTATCGCAAAGCAGCTTTACAGAATTAAAAGACAATTAAATAAATGAGAATGAAATGTGTGAGGAAATGAGCATGAATCAGAGTGACCAGAGTGATCAGAGTGACCAGAGTTTCACTTCCAAGCTTAACTCTGCAGATACAGAATGTGTCGTTTTCTCAAACGTGATTTTCCCAACCTGGCGTTTATACAGATTCAGTCAGATTGAATTTAGGAAAGCACCCCAAACAACCTAAAGCACGAACACACACACACACACACACTGCAGAGGAAGGCAGAGACGTGCATTCACACCTCTGACCGTCTTTTGTCTTGTAAATGAGGTATTCTTCGTGTAGGCTGGGGGGTTACACACACACACACACACACACACACACACACACACACACACCAATTTAATAACCGGACTTCATAACGGACTAAGAATGATAGTGAAAAACAATGAGGAGGCACAGTGGGAAATCTTTCAATCCCCACACACTACGTTTGTACTGTACACTGTAGCTATGTTTGTTAATGGAGTGTGTGTGTGTGTGTGTGTGTGTGTGTGTGTGTGTGTGTGTGTGTGTGCTCCTGGATTTATCAGTTGGCTTTAACACAAACGCATTTGCGCGCCGGCGAGTCAAAAGATCTAAAAAAAAAAAACACAGAGATTCTTGATGCATGACAAATACGTGCTGTCTTGGTCACAGATTCGCCAGCAAGTCGCGCACCAACAATTTGTCTGTTACTCTGCTAATGAAACCTTCATGCTCCGCTCTTACTGCTGGAATGTGCAATCAATGAAGATCGGCCACCAGGCTGGGCAAAATTAGCCATGAAACACTAAACTGGCCAGTGTTTCAGTTTCATTGTCCAACCCCTGTATGTCGTTATGTAGTAGCGAGTGATTTCAAGTACTATACTGCAGTTCCCCCCGCCACCCCCCCCCCAGAAACACAGAGCAATTAGCACCATGTAAGTCAGTACATTCTCTGTGGAGGTTTCTCCCCCTACACTTCTCCTAAGTTTGTCTTTGTTCTGTTGATGTAGTTTTTAAAACCCAAACATTTATTTATATTGAGAAAATGACTCACATAAGTAAAAAAAATAGCATAGATACATATGATTAAGTGTTCAATGGTTGGTTGTTTGTTTCTATGACCGTAATAATAATAATAATTATCATTATTATATTTATTTATTTTATAGCCCAACTTTTTGACTATTTAAAACAAAGTTGTCTCATATTTTAGCCAATTGATGTAGTTGGTTCAAGTAAAAAATATATAAAAACAAATTGGCATAACAATACCCCAACAATTAAAACGCACAAACATGATGTAAAAAAAAACTTTATTCTTCAAAGTTAAAACAGTAATTTGTATAAAAACAGGTGAATAGAAGTTGTATCACCAACTGCTTTTTTTATTATTATTAAAGTATCAATTTATAAAAACTTTCAAACAGTTCCTTTGTTTCCCCCGATGTGTAGACTCAAGGTCGTTCATGCCTCTTCAGTAGCTCCAAAAGGCCAGCCGTCACCCCTCTGAGCCAATCCTCCACTGCAGAGCTCTGGTTAAAGAGAACAAGAGAATTTAAAATGGCCATTGTCTCAAAGTAGATTTACAAAATCAAAAGAAAATTATAAGAAATTAAAATTATATTATTATATATAATTATATACAAATGAAATTATATTATATAAGCGAAGCAATGTAAATTAAGTTGTATTTCTAGTTGTATAAATATCATAAACAAATATTATAGCATTTATTTTTTATTCAATTAAGTATTAGTATATACTAGTTTCATTTGTCCTTTGTGTGTTTTTATTTACTTATCTAATTATCCATATAGCTCATCGTTAGACTACATGGACTAAAATTCAAATCGGGCAGAAATTAACTGGTTTATTTGTGCAGCCCAAATGGATCGCGCAGCGCTGCTCAAATCACAATCCTGCGCAACCCACTGGACAGCGCTGCGCGACTTTGATAGAAATAGACCCCGTCCACCATAATTTTTTTTTTTTTTTTTTTTTTGGATTTTTCCCGATTTTTTCCCTAATTTAGTCGTGGTCCACCTCCCCGCCACTAGGGGCTCCACATTAAGCTACTACTACCACTCAGCCGGGAGGGTCAAGATCATCACGCGTTTCTCTCGGAACCACGTGACGCCAGCCGACCGCATCTTTTCGAACTGCATCGTCGGCAAGACCATTGGGGACGGCGTAACACACTCAGAGGACAGCGCAACCGCTTTCCCTAGCTGCGCGAAAGCTCACAGACGCCCCTGACTGGCTGTAGAGCCGCAGATTAATGTCGGAGCACTAAGTACTCTCATCCTCCCCTCTGAGAGAGCTCGCCAATCAGTTTCTCTCTAGACCTCCCGCTGCTAGAGGTTACAGCACCACCCGGATTCGGAACCAGCGATCTCCGATGATAGGGCGAAGCGCTTTAACCACCGCGCCTCCGAGGTCAAGACGACATTTTACATTTACCCACAATTCCCCGCTGGGATCCGGAAATACAAACCAGGCATGGCAGCGGGAAATTGTGGGTAAATGTAAAGTTATGCTGGACGGGGGTCTATTTCTATCAGAGTCCAGTGGGTCGCGCATGATTATGATTCGAGCAGCGCTGCTCAAGTTGGTCCGCGCTGCGCAACTGAAACTGGTTCGCGCTGCGCGATCCACTGGGCTGCACAAATAAACCAGATCATCTCTGCGCTGTCTGTTGGGCCGCGCAGGTATTTGGTCCGCCCAGGGCGCCTCAATCGGGTCCTGTGGTTTTGTTCCCCTTTTGATGTGTTTGGCTTCCCATACTGGACAAAGTTGAACGAGCACACAGGCAGAGTCGAGCGCGCACAGAATCGAGAAGTCGTGCGTGTGCTGAGAACATGTTGAGCGAGCAAGGGAGACACTGCACACGCATAATAAGACAAACATGGTTATGAGAGTTTAGCTTGCTAGCTCCGGTACACCTAATCCCAACTGCAGATTAACTCTCACCCTTCCCCAAAAGAATGTTGAATTTCTCTAAATCCAGAGAATACTCAGTCAGATTCTCTCAGTAATTTTCAGAGGACACAAACACTCTTCTTATAAAAATACACTGAGCTCACAAAACTATATTGATCAGTTTCTCAGGTAGTGCAGCCGAAGTTAATAGTATTTCCGAAGTTTTAGCGTCTTTTTGAGTGAGAGAGTGAAGTTGTGAGTTTTGTGACACTGACTGTATTGTGTAACTCCAGACTTGGTAAACAGATGATTAAGTTACCTAAAGTTACATCTGACTGTTGCAGGCGCTGACAGTGATTTTGAAATTGGCCAATTAAAAATAATTATTAAACTGGGAACTAAACTAACACCCAAATTTTATATAAAAAAGCCACCACTTACCCTGAATAAGAAGTTCATTAAACTGTCATCTTCATCTCCATATTGCAGTTTGCTAGCGTCAGTCCGGCGGACGGGGAGGAGGGTTAAAATCACGTGATTGCTACTCAGCAGCTAAATTGCTGGCTTCTGTTAATGTCTTCTTGAGAACAAAGCGCCATCTAGTGGTGGCGGACGGTAAATGAATAAATATGGCTTCAACGGGCGTGTTTACTGTGAAATCTGGACACGCCTTCTGGCAGGAGAAGGAGGGGGGATTCACGACAGCCACACGTCAGCCATCCGCCAGCCATAAGCCATTCACACGCCAGTTGCCCGACCCTGGCTGTTTTGAGTTGCTACATCTGTAGTTATGCGCCAAAATCTGCATTATATGTCAATGGGGCAAAATTGGGCACCTTTTCTGCCCCGGGGGGCAAAACTTCTACCCTCGTGTGGGGTATCTTCTGACACAGCTTGCGAACCTCTTCAAATGTGGTGAATTTGAGATTTCTACTACATTCATACTCTGCACTTCAATCTGTCAAAGTTGATCTCAATGTTAAGTCTATAGGATTTTTTCCCCATTATAAGTCAATGGGACAAATTTGGGGACCTCTATTGCCCCGGGGGTAAAACTTATACCCTCTTGCGAGGTATGTTCTGACACAGGCTGCAAACCTCTTCAAATGTAGTAAATTTGACCGTTCTACAAAATTCCCTCTCTTACAATCCGTCAAAGTTGTTCTCAATGTTAAGTCTATGGGATGCTTGCTTTCGCTAGCACCACTAATAATAGTAATAATAATAATTGCAATTGATTAATTGTTTTGCAAAATTTAGATTATCTATAATATTTATGAAACTGTGGGGAGTTTTCATGTCAATATTGAAGTTTTATTTATTAAGTTGTTAGATTATATGGCCGCTAAATGGCAGTGAAAGAACTAAAATCCTAAAATAATCGTCATCTAAGCCAGGAACTAGAGCCTGTTTCACATCTAGGGACACTTACTACTGGAGGAAGCAAATTATCTCCTCTCTAATTACAATACATGAATGCTTTTGAAATTAGGGAACAAACGGCCACTATTTCAGAAGGGTCAAATTATTGGGCTGCATTAAGCAGAGAAAACAACTAAGGAGATTTTAAATGAAAGGAACTGGGATGTGAATCCTTCAACTCATTATTAAAAAAGCTGGAAAGACAACAGCATGTGTCCTTCTTCACTATGGGGCACAAAACCACCATGTATAAACATTTATACAATGTATAAATGAATCATGTATACACATGTGTATACATGATGCTTACAGAGTTGCACTATTAAAGTCCTGATTGTAATGCCTGGATGGGGTTAACACTGTTCTCTTGCAGCTGTTCTCTCATACAGACTGGAATAAATTTGTCAGACGGGATAACAATGTCTCACACACCACCATCCACATCTACAACAACTCTTATCTGGATCACATTAACAGATTTGTGGATCAGGTGATTACAAAAAGAAACATCATAGTGTTAATTCAATTCAATTCAATTCAATTTTATTTATATAGCGCTTTTAACAATTGACATTGTCGCAAAGCAGCTTTACACAATAAAAAGAAGTAAGTTTTTATGCAATGTGTATGAATCAAAATGATAAGATTGTGTGAGCATATTTTAATTAAATATACTTGTGCATGCAACAATATGATAGAAACTATTAATCTTAGTAGAAGAACATAGAGGTAAGGTAAGGAGACAGAGGTGAGCTAAGGACAGTGTGATGTCACAGTAGCAAGAACATGCAGCATGAACTCAAATGAACTCTAGACAGGTAGCCATCTTGGATGTGAGATGCTTAGTGGACAGTGTGTACCAAACAGACCCTAGGGATGATGTAATCTTTGTACCCTGAGCATCCAAAAGTACCTGATGTCCCTAGACATGATGTAATGTCAGCTGATATTAGCCCTAGACATGATGTAATGTCAGCTGATATTAGCCCTAGACATTATGTAATGCCAATAGCCCCAGACATGAGGTAATCTCCTCAGACATGGGGTGATCTTAACTGTGATGTAACAGGGGCTGGATACATGTGCAGACATGTCAAATTTCAATGGACACAGACAAATAACCAAAAGACACACACTCAGCTTAATGAATAATAAGTTTAATAAGAGTAGGCACAAAATAAAATGGCATGTGCACCTACATAGTGAATAAAATAAAAATACAAAGTATAAGGCCCAACATATAAAAGTACAGTAAAATAGGGGGCCTGGGTAAGCATCAAATAACAAAAGGCATAAGAAATTAAATATCAAGCCTTCTCTGACCCAGAACCACATTAATGGGAAGATCAGTGTGAGGAATAAAAACAGAAATACCACGATTCAAAAGTGGTGCAGGCGCTTCAGGAAAATCAGTTTGGGTGCCAACAGACATTTTAAAATCAGTCTGAGTACTGACACTTCTTAGACCAACAGGCCTTAAGAAAGACTGGGCTGGAGTACTAGACTCTGGTCGCACAGGCCTGAAAGAAAGTAAAGGAGAGCTATGTGCCTTCGGACGTGGTCTCTTAGAAGGACCGGGCCCGGAGTCATCCTTCCTGACATAAGTAAGACCGTTCTTATGAAGAAATTGTGTCAATGATCCATCAGACTCATTTTGGCAAAAACTCACTGAGGTTCGGTCAGCAACAGGTTCAGTAGGAGTGTAATCCTCAAAGGAGTTGTGCTCTGGACTGTCCTGGCTGTCCGAATCGTCCAAAGGGATGTATTCAGTGCTTGGGCAGTTGCGCTTAGCTATAACAATAAAATAAAATACGTAAATACAGCAAATTAGGAAAATAAGACAAATAATTAAAATGAGTGTGAGAGAGATGCTTACCCATGGCCTGTCTGTCGAGAACTGTAGAGTAACCCGGAAGAACTAAGAATATATAGTAAAATAAGCGCCACCCCTATATTTTTTAATAATAAACAAACTTAGTGTAAAAAATAATGGAAAATAATTTGAAAGAAAAAATAGACTATAATGGGAAAAGATATGGAGTCAGATGACGAGGTATATGACGTAAGCAAACAAGATAAGAGAAAATGTAATTACAATGGGTGACAATACTTGGAAAAAGTTGGATTACAATGGGTTAATAATTTGATAAGGAATAAGAAAAAAATGTACAGGGGAGGGGGCTAGGTGAGCGCTCCTCCCCTTGCAAAACTGTATAAAAGAAGTGCCCATGTCACAGGCACTTCAGTCAGATTTTGGACATGCTTGGGACTACAACCTAGGCATTGCTAAGCTGGCTCACTTGGTTTTATTGCTGCAATAACTCCTGCCTTACTTCATCCAGATCTACAAGGAGTCCGGAGTCTTTTCTTTGGTTCTTTTTAAAGTTAAAGTTTTTGTGTAACATTTGTAATTAAGGCAACTGTAACTAGTGTAGGAGAAAAATCTCCCACATTTATTGGTGACCCTGCCGACGTGATTGCCTCTACGGAGGGCTCCTCCGGGGACCTGGGACCAGTGCGGGCTGACAGACCATCAACTTTTGCCGGCATAAGAAAAGGTAAGCAGAAAACCTGTTTGATCAAATTTCTGCATTAGAAGTTCATGGTCTGTTAGTGTGCGTGTTTCCAGCTGGAGAGAGGTACTCCTAAGGTATATTGAACAAAGTAAAATTTAAGTTGCCAATATTGATAAATTAATTACTATATTTAAATTGATTGTAAAATTTATGTTAACAAGTAAAAGTCTGGATGAAGTAACAAAGTATTAAGAGATCTCCATAAGTTTTATTTTGTTTTGTGATTTTTGTTTTATATATTCTCTTTATTACTATTTTATACGTTGTGTGATAAGTGAGGCCTGACGAGGAAACTTGCCAACCAGTGGGGCTGGACCCACGAAAAATTCCTGCAATACACTAAGTAGGAGCTGCGGCTCCAGACGTGGTAGGTGAAAAATTCCTGAGTCCGCTGTTAGGCACAGAACATATAGGTGACTCACCGTTCTGAGACGCGTGTGCAGCCAGGTGTAGAGTGAAAATTCCTGTAGGTGAGTGCTATTTGAAAATTCCTACAGGTGGAATTGATGTTTTCTGGGCCCAGGTTGTGTGATAAAATATTTTATTGTTGAAGTTGTTCTGAGTACTCAAATTTTTACAATTGTGGCAGAAAGCGCTTGTGTCGTGTATTGTTCATATGTCTTGTATGTGTGTCTCTTAAATGGGAGTGTGTGTCACGGGTCAGACAATCACAAACAGTCAGACAATGCTCGACCCAGTTTCCCAGAACAAACTGCTATTTATAGAAGGTTTAAATGAGCCACCTCAGTTCAGGTGAGCCTCATCACCTGACTGAGGTGCCTTCTGGGAAACTGAGTCAACCAACAGGAACTACACACAAAGACAGACAGACATGAACAGTGACCTCTAGTGGAGGTTCCTAACAGTACCCCCCCCCCCCTTAAAAAAGCGTTACCGGAGGTCCCCATTGTCTTGAGTCATTTCACCCGACTTACGACGCCGACGAGCTGGTTCCCCGAGCAGGATGGGAAGGCGGGTGGAACTGGAATGCCGCCGAAGTCAGGCACCGGAGGCAGTCTCGGGTCTGCCCTTGATGCTTGGCAGCGGAGGCGGCAATGGCCCGTTCTCGGGGTGGTAGACTTGACGCCGAAGCCGGGTGGTGGATGTGGGACCTCATTGACACTCTGGGATGGGAAGGGGGGGGAATCCCCCACTGAGGCACTGGATGACGGAGCCTCCCCGTGAGGCTCAGAGACGAAGGGGTGGAGCCTCCCCGTGAGGCTCGGAGACGAAGGGGTGGAGCCTCCCCGTGAGGCTCGGAGACGAAGGGGTAGAGCCTCCCCGTGAGGCCCGGAGACGAAGGGGTGGAGCCCCCCCGTGAGGCCCTGGAACGGAGCTTGGAGCCCCCCCGTGAGGCCCTGGAACGGAGCTTGGAGCCCCCCCGTGAGGCCCTGGAACGGAGCTTGGAGCCTCCCCGTGAGGCCCTGGAACGGAGCTTGGAGCCTCCCCGTGAGGCCCTGGAACGGAGCTTGGAGCCTCCCCGTGAGGCCCTGGAACGGAGCTTGGAGCCTCCCCGTGAGGCCCTGGAACGGAGCTTGGAGCCTCCCCGTGAGGCCCTGGAACGGAGCTTGGAGCCTCCCCGTGAGGCCCTGGAACGGAGCTTGGAGCCTCCCCGTGAGGCCCTGGAACGGAGCTTGGAGCCTCCCCGTGAGGCCCTGGAACGGAGCTTGGAGCCTCCCCGTGAGGCCCTGGAACGGAGCTTAGAGCCTCCCCGTGAGGCTTTGGACGCGGTGCTTTGGGGCCTCCACATGAGGCTCTGGAAGCGGTGCTTGTGGGACCTTTCATAGTTCTGCTGTAGGGCAAGCCGACTACCCTCAGCCTGCTTGCCCCAGCGTTACGGTCCCAGCCCCCCCAAAAAAAAATTTCCCCGGGGGGGACCCCTCTGCTATGCCTTAGTTTGGGTCGAGCATTCTGTCACGGGTCTAGCTGGTTGTAGTGCTAGACCGGCTGATGGTGTTGCCGTAGGCATGAAGGTAGGCATAAAGGCAGAGGGGTGTAACAGAAAGAGTCTTTATTTAAACAAACAAAACTCAAAAACAGAACAAAGGAACTAAAACAACAAACTCAAACTAAAACTAGGGCTCAGGAAACACACAGGAACAGGAAGGGAACTGAACACAGGAGACCAGGAGCTGACACAGGGAACCAGGAGCTGACACAGGGAACCAGGAGCTGACACAGGGAACTAGGGATGAGGAAACATGGAGCTGGAGCTAACTAAGACACAGAGGGGAACTAAAGACAGGGACTGGAGACTGGAGAGACAGGACTGGAGGCACAGAGACTGGAGAGACAGGGCTAGACAGGAGACAGGGCTAGGGGCACAGAGACTGGAGAGACAGGGCTAGACAGGAGACAGGGCTAGACAGGAGACAGGGCTAGACAGGAGACTACACACAAAGACAGACAGACATGAACAGTGACCTCTAGTGGAGGTTCCTAACAGTGTGTTATATTTATGTGAAAAGTCTGTATTGAATTTATGTACGTGTGTAAGAAAATATAAGGCCTATTTAAGAGGGATATAGTATTAGAAATAGTCTAAAAAGAAGATAGAAGACCAGAAAAAAATTGGATTTTCTGATTTGCTATAAATTAATAATAAATTTAAATAGGAGAATATAAGAAAATAGCATATAAGTGATAGATAATATATCTAATATTAAAGGAATTGTGTGGCTGAGGTACATGCCACTACATAGAGCTTACTGTGACATAGGTCTTGTCTGTGACATAGAGCTTACTGTGACATAGTCTTGTCTGTGACATAATCAGTGATGCGCTACCAGACACAGACCTCACTGTGACATCAGCTTCTTCTGTGACACGGGAGCGGTACAGGTACTGAATGTACCAGCCTAGTAGTATTATAAAGTAATAATTTCTTTGGACTAGTGTACACATGCGCAGCAACATATAAGTTATTAAAGATAAGCTTAAGTAAGATACAAAAGGTACCTTTACGTGTAGTGTAGTCGACGACACAACACTAATGATAATAAATATAGTGCATAAAATAATAAATGCGCCTAGGTTATAAATATTAAATATATATTAGATAAAAACAAATGTTAAGTGGATTCAGAGTAATTAACTGGGATGAGCAGATAAGTGAAGAAGGAGTCACAACCAAGTGTGAACGGGAGTTTAGAATTTCAGAATCGGATCAGAGTGAAACAAATAGATGGTTGTTGAATAATCCAGGAAAAGACCTACTTAAAAACATAGAGTGTGACAAGGGAGAGTGGACGCTTAGGCTTTCATTAATACCTGACGTATTAGACCTCAACTGTAACACACACACTCTAATACTTACATCATATTTTAGAATGAAGAAATGAGCTCTTTCCTAGGGTTAATTCCTAGAGAGGTTCGCTTAAGAGTAATAAATAGTACGCTAGAATTTGGAGGATTAGGAGGACCCCCTGGTTTAACTCAGCTCATTTCACTGCTGCGACAATACCCAGTTTTTGATATATTGCGTTTAGAGGAAGGTACGGGAGGACGGAAAGTAAAAAGATATAGATTAATTGATCACGAGAGTGGTCCGGTAGTGCTGTATCGTGAGTGGGTGATAAATAATAATAGTGAATTTACGCTGATACCTATAGGCCCAGACAGTAGAATAATTTTTCAGACCCTTGACAAAATAGTCACGCCTCTGATTCTGATATCATCACAAAATTAATGCTTAACAAACATATAAAGAAAAAACAACTGTTAAAGACCAGCAGCAGTCATAAAACGCACACTAAGAGAATTATAAGAAATAAGCAAGAAAAGAGGCACAAAAAATCACACTATAAGACAGGACAAAAGTGTGTGATGGGGAAGTTATTCTGCCGTGGAAAAAACGCATGGCCAAAGCCAGCGACACCTGTAGACAATTATAGCTAAACACAAAGAAGATGAAAAGTATATCAGAAAATGCATGGTAAAATGGCATGACAGGACATCAGGAGAATTACAATGGCCTAAAGAGGGAACCTTTAAAGAAGAAAATTGTAAAGAAGTAAAGGAGATGCTCAGACACACCACTAAAGAAAAGGGCAGTAAGGGAAGGATTAAATTAGAACAAAAGCTAGAAATTGTAGAATGGTTTGAAAATGAAGGAAAAAAGAAGGAGGGAGAAACTAAAGAAGAAAAACAAGAAGCAAAATCAGGAAAGAGGGATCAGAAGTTGGAAGGGAGTGACAGAAAAGAGAAAACCCAGAAGGGAAGAAAAGAGAAAATAAGCTTAGAATTAGAGAGACCACCACCATACACTGAGGAACACATGCAACAGAAGGGTGGAGGAATGTACCCACTACAGAAGCTGCATGAACAAAATAAAGGTACATTTGGATTTGAAGGACAAGTATTGGGAAAAATTAAAGTAATGTCATGTGACACTGAGTGGATGAACAGACAAATGGAAGAAACACCAGAATCAACAACATCCGGAAGTGGCAGTGAGGATGGAAGGGAATGGAGTGAAGAAAGAGCGACAGAACCATATGCGTCGAGAGAATCTGAAGAGCCACAAACAAGGAAAAGAGGTATGGAAAGACTGAAAGAACGGAATGCACAATTTCTGTCTGAAGTACAGGGGTTTGCAAACAAACAAGTCACACCTGAAAAAGGGATGATGGAAAGGAGGAGAAGAGAGAACCCAGAAAGAACGTACAGTATAGATAAAGAACCACCCACACCATCACTGTATGAAGCAGACGAAGATACAGCAGGAACAGAAGAAAATGAAGCGATGGAGGGAAATCAGGTAAAGAGAAAAGTAAAAGGGTACATGATCATGAACCTGAGAGAGAAGCAAGGAAAAGAATAGAAGAGAGACAGGCAAGCACTTCAAAACAACATAGCCAACTACACCCAAAGAGCAGGAACCAAGTGTACAGAAATGAATATCAACATGACATTTCCAACATCGCAGAAGAAGATGGTTACAGTGATGATTCCCTCGATGAATCGTTCAAGCGACTGGAAAAGCACCTCGACAGACGTCTTAATGACTCTCTGAAGGAAGCAAGAAAGGCTGTATCTGAAATGAGACCATCTATGAAAAGAAAATCTACAGGTTCAAAGAAACCCTCAAGCTGGCGTGTCACCTCATCCTGGCCTAATGAAGAAGACATTGGACCTATACACTTTAATGACGATCCATATATGTCAAACCCAGAAGAATATACTGCGGCTGGACACTACCCACTTGTGTCAAAAGGAAATCAGTATCATTATGTGCCATGGTCATTTATGGATATGACAGGTCTGGCTAACCAATTACCAGATTTATGCAATGGAGCCCAGAAATGGATAACACAGCTAGAAGAGAAAACCACTGGACACCTCCTGGCAATAGGAGATGTAAAGGCTATTCTGGCACAGACAATTGGGAAAGTGAAAACCACAGAGATTCTTAACGAGGCTGGTCTCCAAGCAGCAACTGGACAAAGTGTAGGAAATAGCCTAGCGTTTGGACCACACAGGAACAAGGTTTGGAACGCTCTGCGAAAAGCTTACCCAACCAAAATGAATCCAGGAAAGCTGGAATCAGTAACTGTCAGGGATAACCCCTAGAGGGCGCCAAAGCGCCCTAAGACATTTTTGTGTAGTTCTTTTAAGTTTCAGTTATTTACTTCATTTCCCAGTTCTCAACTCGGTCAGGTCACGTGGGCGCGCACCTGATCCGAGTTGATCATTAATTTCATTATAAAAGGTGTGTTTGAGTTCTAGTTTTTGTCTTGCATTTGTTACAATAAGTTTAAAGTGTATGTCTCGTCTTTATTCGTGTTTTGGTTTCGTTTTATTTAAAGTATATCTGTTTTGTTTGTAGTGTTTCCCCTAAGTTTATGTTTAAATAAAAATCATCGTTTCCCTGAACCACCTGGATCCTCTTGCGTTTATGCCTCACACCCAGAAACATGACAGAATGCAAGACCTAACAAGAGGCATAGCAGAGGAGCCCTTCCCCCGGGAGATTCTTTTGGGGGGGGCAACGATGTTTGGAGTTTGGGAAACCGACGCGGAAAGCAGGAGGAGAACCAAACGGCGTAGTGAAAGGCGGAGAAGGAAACGGGACAGAGAGGAGCTAAGATGGCAGCAAGACTGGGATGGCTGCCGGGTGGCGATACGGCGCACGCCGTTCAGGAGCAGCGCAACTCAGGGGGACAGGAGTCCCCGCACCGGCCGGAGTGCAGAGACCAGGCAGTCCAAACGCGGCGGTGACCAGGGTGAAAGGACACCCCAAAGCGTGCGGCTACAAGGAACGGCGTGTGGGCGGTATGCACAGCCGGGAGCAGCCTCCCAGCTAGACTGGAGCAGCGTTGGGCGGAGCGCCGAAGAGAATGAAGGGCGCATCCGTAACCTGCAGGAGCAGGTAGCTGACCTCCAGGATATGCTGATGCAGCTGCGCCTCGAGGAGGGTCCAGACCTGCCAACTCCTTTCCCGTGTTTCAGCGACGACGAAGACGGTGAGCTTGACTACATGGCTTTTCCTGATGACAGCGGTGGGCACTACTACTTGCTGTATAACGTCGATGATGAAAGCGAGCTCGGCAGCGACGACGAAGACGACGAGCTCATCTTTCTGCCGCGCAACGGCGGCGACGACGACGACAGCGAGCTCTATATTCTGCCGCGTAGCTGTTCTGCCCTCTTCATGAGGACAGCGAGCTGCCGCCGCTGCACGGCGCCTTCGTCACGCAAAGCGAGCTGCACGGCGCTGTTGTCATGGACAGCAAGCTGCCGCCTATGCACCGCGCCGCCGAGCACGGCGCTTTCGTTGTGGACAGCGAGCCGCCGCTGCGCCTTCATGCGCCGCCGAGGTCAGCGAGCTTCCTCTTCCTCCGCCGCCGCCTTCATGTGCCGCTGAGGATCACAAGCTCGATCCTCTTCCTCCGCCCTCGCCTTCATGCGCCGCCGAGGACAGCGAGCTTCCTCTTCCTCCGCCGCCGCATTCATGCGCCGCAGAGGTTAGCAAGCTTCCTCTTCCTCCGCCACCGCCTTCAGGCGCTGCCGAGGTCAGCGAGCTCCATCCTCTTCCTCCGCCGCCGCCTTCAGGCGCTGCCGAGGTCAGCGAGCTCCATCCTCTTCCTCCGCCGCCGCCTTCATGCGCTGCCGAGGTCAGCGAGCTTCCACTTCCTCCGCCGCCGCCGTCATGCGCCGCTGAGGACATCGAGCTTCCTCCGCCGTCGCCTTCATGCGCCGCCGAGGTCAGCGAGCTTCCTCTTCCTCCGCCGCCGCCTTCATGCGCCGCCGAGGACAGCGAGCTTCCTCTTCCTCCGCCGCCGCCTTCATGCGCCGCCGAGGTCAGCGACCATCCTCTTCCTCCGCCGTCGCCTTCATGCGCCGCCGAGGTTAGCGAGCTTCCACTTCCTCCGCCGCCGCCGTCATGCGCCGCTGAGGACGTCGAGCTTCCTCCGCCGCCACCTTCATGCGCTGCCGAGGTCAGCGAGCTCCATCCTCTTCCTCCGCCGCCACCTTCATGCGCCGCCGAGGACAGCGAGCTTCCACTTCCTCCGCCGCCGCCGTCATGCGCTGCTGAGGACGTCGAGCTTCCTCTGCCGTCGCCTTCATCCGCCGCCAAGGTCAGCGAGCTTCCTCTTCCTCCGCCGCCGCCTTCATGTGCCGCTGAGGATCACGAGCTCCATCCTCTTCCTCTGCCGTCGCCTTCATGCGCCGCCGAGGACAGCGAGCTTCCCCTTCCTCCGCCGCCGCATTCATGCACCGCAGAGGTCAGCGAGCTTCCACTTCCTCCGCCGCCGCCGTCATGCGCCGCTGAGGACGTCGAGCTTCCTCCGCCGCTGCCGAGGTCAGCGAGCTCCATCCTCTTCCTCCGCCGCCGCCGCCTTCATGCGCCGCCGATGTCAGCGAGCTTCCTCTTCCTCCGCCGCCGCCTTCATGCGCCGCCGAGGTCAGCGAGCTTCCTCTTCCTCCGCCGCCGCCTTCATGTGCCGCGGAGGATCACGAGCTCCATCCTCTTCCTCCGCCGTCGCCTTCATGCGCCGCCGAGGACAGCAAGCTTCCTCTTCCTCCGCCGCCGCCTTCATGCGCCGCAGAGGTTAGCAAGCTTCCTCTTCTTCCGCCGCCACCTTCAGGCGCTGCCGAGGTCAGCGAGCTCCATCCTCTTCCTCCGCCGCCGCCTTCAGGCGCTGCCGAGGTCAGCGAGCTCCATCCTCTTCCTCCGCCGCCGCCTTCATGCGCTGCCGAAGTCAGCGAGCTCCATCCTCTTCCTCCGCCGCCGTCTTCATGCGCTGCCGAGGTCAGCGAGCTCCATCCGCTTCCTCCGCCGCCGCCTTTATGCGCCGCCGAGGACAGCGAGCTTCCTCTTCCTCCGCCGTGGCCTTCATGCGCCGCCGAGGTCAGCGACCATCCTCTTCCTCCGCCGTCGCCTTCATGCACCGCCGAGGTCAGCGAGCTTCCTCTTCCTCCGCCGTGGCCTTCATGCGCCGCCGAGGTCAGCGACCATCCTCTTCCTCTGCCGCCGCCTTCATGCGCCGCCGAGGTCAGCGAGCTTCCTCTTCTTTCGCCGCCGCCTTCATGCGCCGCCGAGGTCAGCGACCATCCTCTTCCTCCGCCGTCGCCTTCATGCGCCTCCGAGGACAGCGAGCTTCCTCTTCCTCCGCCGCCGCATTCATGCGCCGCAGAGGTTAGCAAGCTTCCTCCTCCTCCGCCGCCGCCTTCAGGCGCTGCCGAGGTCAGCGAGCTCCATCCTCTTCCTTCGCCGCCGCCTTCATGCGCCGCCGAGGTCAGCGAGCTCCATCCTCTTCCTCCGCTGCCGCCTTCATGTGCTGCCGAGGTCAGCGAGCTCCATCCTCTTCCTCCCCCGCCGCCTTCATGCGCTGCCGAGGTCAGCGAGCTCCATCCTCTTCCTCCGCCGCCGCCTTCATGCGCCGCCGAGGTCAGCGAGCTCCATCCTTTTCCTCCACCGCCGCCTTCATGCGCCGCCGAGGTCAGCGAGCTCCATCCTCTTCCTCCGCCGCCGCCTTCATGCGCCGCCGAGGACAGCGAGCTTCCTTTTCTTCCGCCGCCGCCTTCATGTGCCGCCGAGGACGTCGAGCTTCCTTTTCCCCTGCCGCCCTGCGTCAATGAGGACGGCGAGCCTCTTTGGCCTCCGCCGCCCTGCGTCACCGAGGATGGCGAGCTTCCTCCATCTCCGCCGCCCTGCATCAAATTCAAATCAAATTCAAATCAAATTCAAATTTTATTTGTCACATACACAGTCATACACAGTACGATATGCAGTGAAATGCTTATACGACCGCTCCGTGACCTTAAATATTTTTACAAAAGGAACCTATAAAACAGATTCCAACAAAGTTACAATATATATATATATATATATAAAATCTGAAGAATGATGTTATGTAATATATTACGACTATAGTCTGTGAGAAACTTGAGGTAGTGTTTTAATGAGATGAGGGGGGGTGTGAAAAGAAGTCCTTGCAGTGTGCAAAAAGTGCATATGTGCATATATGTGCAATGTGCATTGACAATGTGCATCAACAGGGGCATCAAGCCACCTGGCCCACAGGACTTAGGTGCCAGCCTCAGGGTGAGAGGGGCGGACATTGGACCCTGGGGGGGATGCCCTGGACCTCCTGTGGCGCCCCGGAGTTGCGCCCTTTGAGGGGGGGTTATGTCAGGGATAACCCCTAGAGGGCGCCAAAGCGCCCTAAGACATTTTTGTGTAGTTCTTTTAAGTTTAATTTTATTTACTTCATTTCCCAGTTCTCAACTCGGTCAGGTCACGTGGGCGCGCACCTGATCCGAGTTGATCATTAATTTCATTATAAAAGGTGTGTTTGAGTTCTAGTTTTTGTCTTGCATTTGTTACAATAAGTTTAAAGTGTATGTCTCGTCTTTATTCGTGTTTTGGTTTCGTTTTATTTAAAGTATATCTGTTTTGTTTGTAGTGTTTTCCCTAAGTTTATGTTTAAATAAAAATCATCGTTTCCCTGAACCACCAGGATCCTCTTGCGTTTATGCCTCGCACCCAGAAACGTGACAGTAACACTGAAAGAAGATGAGAACGTTGTCAAATTCATCAATGATTTCCAGACCAAGTGGAGACAAGAAACTGGAGGTTCCTGGGATCAAACAGACACAAGTAAGAGCCTGTTCCGAATGATGCTGAAAAAATGCATGCCTCAAGAAGTCCAGACAGCCCTAGAAGGTGTCGTGGGACTGAATACACGCAAGCACACATTGTACATTATGTGGAACAATACAGAAAAAAGAAAAAAAGAGGCCAAGGAAGCTGCTGAGTCAATTGCAACCCAGTTACACAAAATACAGCTAGGGGAATTTGCAGCTGCAAAAAAAAAGGAAAAAGAAAAAGGAAAAGTCCAAGCAGCAGTAATGGTGCCTGAAAATCAGACAACACTGCCGCCTACTGGACAAGCACAGCAAATGCAGCAACCAGTGCCACAAATACAACAACCAACAGTGCCCCAAGCCCCTCCAACATATGCGCAACCTGGAAACCAGCAAGGACAAAATCAACCCATGAGGTGGCAAAGACAGGGCCCCGGGCCTATTGGAGGCAGGGGACAAAGGGGACCATTCCAACAGCAACCAAGAAGACAGCAATTTAGAATGAATGCCCCAGGGCAAATGGGCCCGAATCAGTGCTGGCAATGCGGAGGAGTAGGACATATTAGAAGAAACTGTCCACAAATGATTTGGGGAATGCAAAATGGACCACAACCTCAAGGATCATAAGGAGCAGGACAAGCACCGCAAGGGAATGTAGGATCTCCTGGTTCAAGACAACCTGCTGGAACATGGACTCAAGGACAACCCCAAAATCAGTGGGCGGGTCCCTGGATGGGACCCACCCAAACTTGGAATTGACGAGGCCCAGAGGAGCCAGAGGGGGAGCAGATGCAGTACGTCTCAACACTGCATCCACAACAAGAACCAAATGTGATGGTGTCTATAAATAATTCACAACCAATTCCATTTATGATTGACACAGGTGCTACTTATTCATGTATAGGACGTGAAGGCTCCCAGCTCCCTCTCTCAAACAATACGATAAAAACCACAGGCTTCTCGGGACAATCACAGGTATTGCATTTTACGGAGCCACAAATAATAACATTAGAAGACACCACTGTAGCAGCACCTTTATTATTCTCACCGACTACTCCACTTAATTTACTGGGAAGAGATTTGTTGTGCAAAATTAAAGCAAAAATTCAATGTAATGCTAAAGGACTGTATGTAACAATAGGACAGTTCTTACAGATTGCCAAAAAACCCAATTACTTGGATACAGTATATTGGCTGTTGTGCACAGGCAAGGGAGCTCAACATGCACAGAACTTATGGGAAGAATGGATCCTACAATGACGACCAGATTGTAAAAGAGCGACCTTGCCATTGCACTGTACCATGCACTATGACCAAGGAAGCCAAGATGAAGAATATGCACAATTATGGTCAGACGTGATGGAGAACACAGTCTCTGATGTGATACTAGGAGATATAATCGTAGGCACGCCAGGAGCAGCCATCAGTGTACATCTGACTGAACAAATAGAACACTGGCATCAAATACCAAACACAGCACCCCACATCTCCTTACTGGTGGGGGAAAAAGCACAATCCAAAGAGCTAGGATTGATGGTCAAACAAGCGGCTGAAGTGACTAAGTGGGAACAAACCCCTAATCCTTCTGTACACATTTCACAAGACCAAAAGTTTTTGAAAATAAATTTTTCAGGAATAGAAAGAGTGAGGGCAACACACACAGAAATAGACGGGAACATGACGTTGTCAACACACCCTCAGAGGGGGATGTGTAACACTCCGTTGTCATCGCACACACAAATGTCAGTTAAGATGGTAGAGCAGATAGATGAAAAGGAATCTGCATTAGAAGAGGAACTGCTGAAAACAATTCCAGAAAAAAAATATGGACAAGACATTCAACAGATGTAGGATTAGTTAAGTCTGGAGGACAAGCCTTAATAAAAATAAGACCAAATGCAACATTGCCTTACCAAAGACAATATCCATTGACACCTCAAGCTGTAGCAGGGATTAAACCTACTATAGATGGCTTATTGGAAGCTGGAGAATTAACTCCTACTAAAAGTCCCTGTAACACTCCTATATTTCCTGTCAGGAAGCCCAACTCAGATAAATGGAGACTTGTGCATGATTTACGTGCCATAAATCAAATTGTAGAAGCAGAATTGCCTATAGTGCCTGATCCACACACATTGTTGTCCAATATACCAGACGATACACAATGGTACACTGTCATAGACTTATGTTCAGCATTTTTTAGCATTCCACTACATCCAGCATCACAATACTTGTTTGCCTTTACATATGAAGGACGACAACTGACTTACAATCGTTTACCACAGGGATACTGTGAAAGTCCGTCAATATTTAATCGAGTACTAACTCAAGATCTAGCCTCGTTAAATATCGAAAGTACTATGATTCAGTACTGCGATGACCTACTGATTTGTTGCCCAACAAAAGAGCAATGCGAAACAGATTCGTTAAGAGTTTTGACAGTACTAGCTGAGAATGGACATAAAGTTAGCAGAGAAAAGTTGCAATTCTGTAAAGAGAAGGTAGAATATCTAGGCAGAGTGTTGGAAGGAACATCTAGGCATATATCTCCTGAACACATAGAAGCAATAATGAAAGCTCCTAAACCACGAACTGTTAAGGAGATGCTATTTTTTCTAGGCATGGTAGGATTTAGTAGAGACTGGATTTGTGACTTTGCACTAAAAACAGCACCCTTGACGGCAATAGTAAAAGTAGCTGGACAAACAAAGAATAGTGCAGTGTTTGAATGGACACCTGAAGCACTAGAAGCGTTTGAGCAGCTAAAAAGAGAACTCTGTACAGCACCAGCACTTGCTAGTCCAGAGTATAATAAGCCATTCCATTTGTATGTCTCAGAGCGTGGAGGGCCTAGTAAGAAACCAATTGCTTATTATAGTACAGCACTCAATAATATTGAGAAAGGCATGCCACCCTGCTACTGAGGTGTGGCAGCTGCCGCCTTTGCTTATCAAAAAGCCTCATCAATTACTATGGGACATCCTGTTGTGATGTACACCACCCACGCATTGCATGCACTCCTGACTAGCCCATCATTTGTAATTACAAATGCTAGAAGAACAGGATATGATGTAATACTCTCTGCACCTGAATTGACCATACGAAGGTGTCAGACAGTAAATCCAGCAGATCGTATGATGACCCCAGCAGAGGGAGATCCACACGATTGTCATCTTGTGTCAGCAGAACATCTAAAGACACGACAAGATTTAGAGAATCAACCTCTGTCACACCCAGATTGTATAATCTTTGTAGATGGGTCATGCTTTAGAGATGGGGATAGCAATAAAGCAAGCTATGCAATAGTAACACCAGACATAGATGGGAAAGCCTTCAAAGTAGTACAAGCTGAACATGTGCCACAACCCTGTTCAGCCCAGCTGGCTGAGTTAATCGCTTTGACAGGCGCTTGTAAACTAGCAGAAGAAAAAGCATGTACAATATACACTGACTCAGCATATGCATATGGAATATGCCATTTGTATTGCCCCATATGGGCACAAAGAGGTTACAAAAGAGCAGACGGAACACCAGTAGTACATGGAGAAGCAATTTCAGATTTGCTAGGTGCAATCAAACTACCATCCAGATTAGCTATAGTAAAATGCGCAGCACATAAGAAAGATGGTACATTTGTTAGTGACAGAAATGAAGTAGCAGATGAAGCAGCTAAGAAAGCAGCAGTAAATCAGGCAAACATGATGCCAGAATCCGCAGCACAAACAGACAATGAACCAAGTTCACCAGAGTCAAGTGTTAACCCTGATGAAGGGCCAAGTTCGAGTTCAAGCTCAAGCTCGAGTTCAAGCTCAAGCTCAAGTTCAAACACAAGTTCAGGCTCAAGCTCAAGTCCAGAATCTGAAGAAAGATTAGTACTTATACCAGAAGATTACGCACCCCCAGCACCAGAATTATCCTCACTAGCAGACATGCAGGCAGCAGCATCAGGTGAAGAGATTCGAAAATGGTTAGCAAGAGGAGCAACAAAAGATAATGATACTAACGTGTGGCGAAGTGCAGATGGGCGTTTTGTAGCTCCACAAAGTTTTCTCATAACCTTGATAAAGCAAGCTCATGGTAACGATCACGTAGCAAGAGGAGAAGTAATAAGAAGAATCCAAAAGACATGGTGGTCACCTTATCTAGGACCTATGGCCCATCGAAAACTGTCACAGTTTTGTGACATTTGCTCTAGATACAACCTTAGAAAACACTTCACGTCACCAATAGGACATATTCCAGAGCCAGATGGGCCATTTAGGCATATAATGTTCGACTATGTGGACATGGGGGAACCCAGGATACAAGGGAAACGATACATCCTAGTGATTGTGGATAGATTTAGCAGATGGGTAGAAGCTGTAGCAACAGCTAAGGAAGATGCAATGGCAGTAGCAAAATTCCTGTGTAGGGAAGTGATACCAAGATTTGGAATCCCAGACACAATCAGTTCAGACAATGGGAAACACTTCACAAACAAGATAGTACAGAAAGTGACTCAGTGGTTGAACATCAAGCACAGGTTTGGATGTGTGTACCACCCCCAATCTCAGGGGATGGTAGAGAGAGCAAATGGAACTCTGAAAATGAAATTGGCTAAAATATGTGCAGAAACAGGTATGAATTGGTTTCAAGCTTTGCCATTAGCCTTGATGGGTATGAGATCTCTCCTCTATGTCCTCTTCCTCAGCGTCATCAGCTGGATCAGCTACCCTCAGTCTGGTGTTGTCACTGCATTGTGTGTCATGATAGAAGCAATAGACCCCCACGTGTGGTGATAACACATGGAACGAGAAAATGTATAGACAATCCAACATACAGTGAACAATTGTGCCCTATTAGCTGTCTTTTACATTCAGCTGCTATACGATATGGCCCTGAATGGATGCAAAACATAAGCAAATGTTCATATCAACCTGTAGGAACAATAGATGCTGTACAAAGAGAAATAACACCTACACAGCAACGCTATCCTTTATGCATCTACTCAAATGGAAGCATTGACATGGGAGATCTATCACCAAGTTGCAATGAAACACAGCCAGCAGCAGGATTCTTCATAGAAATGCGCCAGATATGCGACAATAAAACAGATAGTCAGACATGCAGTGAGATAGTAAAAGTACAACAACCAGATTTAAGCGCTGGAACAACACCACTGGCAGACATATTCTGGTACTGTGGAGGAACGACAGTTAGACAAAACTTACCAAATAACTGGGGTGGGTGTTGTGCTCCAGTACTATTAGAAGGAGATTTGATTGTAGTAGGACTATATAGTAAGAAACACAGACGGGAAGACAAGTTTGTGAAAATGATTGGAAAGGAAATATCGGCATGGAAAGAGTTTGATAGAGATGGAGGACTATCAGTGACCTGGGATGGTATTCCAGTTGGTGTACCAACTGAGCATGAGGCTATAAACAGGGTAGGAGGAGCATTCACAACAATCTTCTTGCCATGGGTTCAAATCTCGAAAAATGCAAGGTGGATCAACCAACTTTATTACAATCAACAAAGATTTTGGAATCACACTTTAGGAGTCTTAGGACTGGTTCAGGAACAATTGGATAGAAATACATTAATGACTACACAGAATAGATTCGCCCTGGATACGATGCTGGCACCTCAACGAGGAGTATGTGCCTTAATTGGAGAAAAATGTTGTACATACATTCCAAGACACACAGGCCCAGATGGTAACATAACTAAGCTTTTGAGAGCCATGAGGGACATGAGAGACAAAAATGTTAAAATCATTCAAGACGTACAGAGGAATAATGCATGGATTTCCTGGTTTGATTGGCTGAATCCTTCAAATTGGTAAGGACTACTTGTGAAACTAGGGACAATTATTTTGATAGTACTGGGAACTCTGCTCATACTGTCATGTTGTGTTATCCCCTTGGCGAAAGGATGCATTCAAAGAATGGTGGGACAATATACAATGACTGTGGAATATCATGAACGAACACCACCAGATGAAGACTGGGAGGCAGACTCCATTTACGTGGAAATGAAGTGAACACAAAATATTACCGCTGCTACATGATGGACAAAATGACTGTATATTTATTACTCACATGTACACTGAGTTTATTTAGCATAGTATATTAATCAAACAAACTTAATGTTTTGAAAAAAAGTAGTATTAGAAGAAGACATATGTTTTGTGTGTTTTTGTTGTATTTTTGTCCTGTCTCTGTTATACACGTATGTATGCAGGATGGAACCGGTACCTAACCCACGATGGATAGTTTCTTGTACAGTCTGCCGTAATGCATGGAGGGAGGTTCTGGAACAGACCCCAACAAGAAGATGGGCAGACCTAAGACATGATCTGGTTGACTGGTTCCCACACCATCCGATGGGGACTAAGAAGTTAGTTTTGATCGCAAACTAACCGCAACACACATCTAACTCCACTCGAAATGCTTACTGGCAGACCTATGCTTACATCCTTTGTTCGAGGGCCCTATAAAGGCCCCACACTTGAACAACTACAGAGTGAACTTGATCACTATGTGAAGCACTTTTCTGAAATACTTTTCTGAAGTTATTTTTCAACAGGTTAAGGGAGCCACAATACATGACAACACCAGACTGAGGGTAGCTGATCCAGCTGATGACGCTGAGGAAGAGGACATAGAGGAGAGAACTGTGCTACCCGGTGACTGGGTGTTTATTCGAGTATTCAAAAGAAGGTGGAACGAAGCTAGAAGGGAAGGACCATACAAGGTGGTGTTGGCAACCCCAACTGCAGTAAAAGTCCAAGGTAAAGATGTATGGTACCATTTAAATCATTGCTGCAAGGCCCCAAACCCAGACCAGGTAAGGGAAAGGGAACCTCAGGAAGATGCTGAAGAGTCTCCACGAGCAGGACCTTCAGGTTTGCAATCAGGTTCCCAGGAGAGTGACACAAGACCCAGGCAACAAGCACCAGATCCTTATGGGTATACTGAAAGATTACCGTGGGTAGAAGAACAAGCAGAACAAGAAGGAGAACAAGGGTACTGGCCGGAGTGGCCCCAAGAAGATATACAAGATTGGGAAGCAGAGCTTGAAGAAGAAGAAGTAGAAGCAGAACAAGGAGGACCGTCTCTTAGAACAAGAGCCCAAGTTAGACAGCGAGAGCATAGACGTGCCAGAATTGAAACAGCACGTAGACAGTCAGAAGAAGATCCCGCACCTAGAGTTGTAGAATACTCGGATAGTGATTAAATCAGTTAGAAGTTAACACTGGCTCAGATAGTGATTAAATTATTTAAACCAACTACAGTTGAAAGAACATACCCAACAAAAAACCCCCCAAGAAAAATATTGTGTAGGTTATTTGGCCATAGTCCCACGTGTCACCGTTGTGATCCAGATGGAGAAACCACCCTCTTATTGCCTCCAGAAACGAAGGAGGTCTATGGGTATAGGAATCCTCTTCATGATTGGTCTACTTAACAGTGGTGCTACTAAGAATGAGAGAAACCAACCGAAATGGACAAATGAAGAGAGACAAATACGCTGTGCATTAGCTACAATAACTAGAGCCAGAATAGTAGCTGGATTGGACAGTGGGGAAAGAACAGGATTTTGGGAAGCAACCTACCAAATAGAGGTTGATAATACACAACCCCCAGAAGAAAGAGTGCGCATTTATATAGAAATGAGAAAAAAGGCATATTGGAATAAAGCACAGATGGCAACATTAGATGGACTAATAGAAGCTGTACCAAGATCCAACGGTTGGTGCGCATTTGAGAATTCAATAGATGGCGAAATCAGAGGAGTATGTGTTTCACTTGCAGGATGGAAGGGATGCTATGCAAAAGCGCCTGACCAGCCCAATATATCGAATATTGAATCAATAAAATATGTAACAATAATTCCGCAGATAACAAAGAAATTACCCAAAAATCAAGCAGAATCTGACCAGACATGGAAGAATGACATGTTCTTCCAATGGTTGAAATTTACAGCTGAGTCTGTAACCACGCGAGACTGCATTGTGTGTTATGATAGAAGCAATAGGCCCCCACGAGTGGTGATAACACATGGAACAAGAGAATGTATAGACAATCCAACATACAGTGAACAACTGTGCCCTATCAGCTGTCTTTTGCATTCAGCTGCTATACATTATGGCCCTGAATGGATGCAAAACATAAGCAAATGTTCATATCAACCTGTAGGAACATTAGATGCTGTACAAAGAGAAATAACACCTACACAACAACGCTATCCTTTATGCATCTACTCAAATGGAAGCATTGAAATGGGAGATCTATCACCAAGTTGCAATGAAACACAGCCAGCAGCAGGATTCTTCATAGAAATGCACCAGATATGCGACAATAAAACAGATAGTCAGACATGCAGTGAGATAGTAAAAGTACAACAACCAGATTTAAGAGCTGGAACAACACCGCTGGCAGACATATTCTGGTACTGTGGAGGAACGACAGTTAGACAAAACTTACCAAATAACTGGGGTGGGTGTTGTGCTCCAGTACTATTAGAAGGAGATTTGATTGTAGTAGGACTATATAGCAAGAAACACAGACGGAATAAACGTGAAGACAAGTTTGTGAAAACGATTGGAAAGGAAATATCGGCATGGAAAGAGTTTGATAGAGATGGAGGACTATCAGTGACCTGGGATGGTATTCCAGTTGGTGTACCAACTGAGTATGAGGCTATAAACAGAGTAGAAGGAGCATTCACAACAATCTTCTTGCCATGGGTTCAAATTTAAAAAAATGCAAGGTGGATCAACCTACTTTATTACAATCAACAAAGATTTTGGAATCACACTTTAGGAGTCTTAGGACTGGTTCAGGAACAATTGGATAAAAATACATTAATGACTACACAGAATAGATTCTGGATACTTCCATGCTGGCACTCTAACGAGGAGTATGTGCCCAATTGGAGAAAAAATAAGCGGCACATACATTCAAGACAATACAGCCCAGATGGTAACATACAAGCTTTCTTTGAGAGCCAAGTGAGGACATGAGAGACAAAAATAAAATCATTCAAGACGCATAGAGGGAATAATGCAGCTGGATTTCTGGTTTGATTATTGAATCCTCTAAATTGGTAAGGATTACTTGTGAAACTAGAAGATATGATATTATATAGATGAATTCCATGAGACACAAGAAAGCAGCTCCTGAGGGATGATCAAGAGAGAATAGAGATAAGAGAAGTTGATTAATATTATGGACTAACACCAGATGACGACTGGGAGGCAGACTCCATTTACTTGGAAATGAAGTGAACACAAATGATTAGCGCTGCTACATAATGGACAAAATGACTGTATATTTATTACTCACATGTATACTGAGTTTATTTAGCATAGTATGTTAATCAAACAACCTTAATGTTTTGAAGAAACTATACCAGATGAAGATGGACAGACCTGAGACATGATCTGGTCGACTGGTTCCCACACCGTCCGATGGGGACTAAGAAGTTCATCGCGATGGCCAATGTCTTGACAAGAGACTTCAAATGGATCAAGTCAATGAGACAGGAAACGTTCGACCTGGACATAAGCAGAGGACTTCGTCTGGTAACAACTTCATATCAGCTTGTAAGACATCTGAAGCTAGGCCTCTATAGAGGTATTGGGATCGAAGAGAATTGGGTTGGATATGATATCTGCGGGGTAATTGAATTTGACGATGTATACATGGCAGCAGATAAGACCGTAACTAAAGTGATGTTGGGAGATGACATTCTATGGACAAATACACCAACCACTTTGCAACGTGCGCTGGAAGCTCTTCCGATCGCTGCTGAAGTCTGGCTAGACTTCTTACGTCAGGAGACGGGCAGGATAAACCGAATTCCACTATCACAGCTGATGAGCTGTAAGGACCTGCACGTAATCGAATTTATTGAAGAGGATCGCAAGGCATGGACTGAAGAAGGGACTGAAAGTCTTGACACGCTCTCCTTGATTGACAGGGACCCTAATGGAGTGCTTAAGTGGCTTTAATGGTTTCAAATGTCCTTGTTATATATGTATTGTACAGAAGTCGAGTCCTGGTGGTGAATGCACTGTCGAGCACAAAAAAGCTGGCAAGGTGGGAATTTTTCCTTCTAAATTGGCTATACGGAAGGTTTTTTCGCCCACCTCTGGACTCTTCGTATTTAACCAATTGCATGCTTATTGTACTGTCATATACTCATTTATGCTAAGTTTACTCATCTTTTGCTTACATCTCTTAGACTGATGTCTGGTGAGGGGGTAATATGTGAGTTTTAAGATTCAGTTCATTGATTTAGTAAGTTTCCTTTGAATTAATGGTTTAAATTTTATTTAGTAATTTTTGCATGCATAGTTTAAGGTTAAGCAAGGTTTCTTTTCATAATAAGGTTCAATATGTAGAGTTTATTTCCTTCTTTCTGTTCATTTCTTTCTCTGTAGTAACATGTAAGGCTCATAAGTTAAGTATTAAGTTGGTATAATGTGTAAGCATTATTTTCTATTTCCTTTGCTTTATTTTTCTTTATGTGACTTAAAAGTCACAGAGGGGGAAATATGTGAGCATATTTTAATTAAATATACTTGTGCATGCAACAATATGATAGAAACTATTAATCTTAGTAGAAGAACATAGAGGTAAGGTAAGGAGACAGAGGTGAGCTAAGGACTTTTTGATGTCACAGTAGCAAGAACATGCAGCATGAACTCAAATGAACTCTAGACAGGTAGCCATCTTGGATGTGAGATGCTTAGGGGACAGTGTGTACCAAACAGACCCTAGGGATGATGTAATCTTTGTACCCTGAGCATCCAAAAGTACCTGATGTCCCTAGACATGATGTAATGTTAGCTGATATTAGCCCTAGACATTATGTAATGCCAATAGCCCCAGACATGAGGTAATCTCCTCAGACATGGGGTGATCTTAACTGTGATGTAACAGAGGCTGGATACATGTGGAGACATGTCAAATTTAAAGGGACACAGACAAATAACCAAAAGACACACACTCAGCTTAATGAATAATAAGTTTAATAAGAGTAGGCACAAAATAAAATGGCATGTGCATCTACATAGTGAATAAAATAAAAATACAAAGTATAAGGCCCAACATATAAAAATACAGTAAAATAGGGGGCCTGGGTAAGCATCAAATAACAAAAGGCATAAGAAATTAAATATCAAGCCTTCTCTGACCCAGGCCCGGAGTCATCTTTCCTGACATAAGTAAGACCGTTCTTATGAAGAAATTGTGTCAGTGATCCATCAGACTCATTTTGGCAAAAACTCATTGAGGCTCGGTCAGCAACAGGTTCAGTAGGAGTGTAATCCTCAAAGGAGTTGTGCTCTGGACTGTCCTGGCTGTCCGAATCGTGCAAAGGGATGTATTCAGTGCCTGGCCAGTTGCGCTTAGCTATAACAATAAAATAAAATGCGTAAATACAACAAATTAGGAAAATAAGACAAATAATTAAAATGAGTGCGAGAGAGATGCTTACCCATGGCCTGTCTGTCGAGAACTGTAGAGTAACCCGGAAGAACTAAGAATATATAGTAAAATAAGTGCCGCCCCTATATTTTTTAATAATAAACAAACTTAGTGTAAAGATAATGGAAAATTATTTGAAAGAAAAATAGACTATAATGGGGAAAAGATATGGAGTCAGATGACGAGGTATATGACGTAAGCAAAAAAGATAAGAGAAAATGTAATTACAATGGGTGACAATACTTGGAAAAAGTTGGATTACAATGGGTTAATAATTTGATAAGAAATAAGAAAAAAATGTACAGAGGAGGGGGCTAGGTGAACGCTCCTCCCCTTGAAAACTGTATAAAAGAAGTGCCCATGTCACAGTACAGACCAGTCAGATTTTGGAGATGCATGGGACTACATCCTAGGCATTGCCGAGCTGGCTCACTTGGTTTTATTGCTGCAATAAATCCTGCCTTACTTCATCCAGATCTACAAGGAGTCCGAAGTCTTTTCTTTGGTTCTTTTTAAAGTTAAAGGTTTTGTGCAACATTTGTAATTAAGGCAACTGTAACTAGTGTAGGAGAAAAATCTCCCACAAGAGGTTCGACCTGTTCGACCTGTTTAGGGATATGTTAAGCCGGTATGTTATAGTGTACTTGGATGATATCTTGGTATACTCTCGGTCATATTCCGAGCACGTCCAACATGTAACTGCTGTCCTTCATCGACTGCACAAACACGGGCTCTATGCAAAGGCGGAGAAGTGCGAGTTCCACAAGAAGGAGGTTGCATTCCTTGGCTACCGCATAGGGCCACAGGGGGTCGAAATGGAGACGACCAAGGTGGAGGCGGTGCAACAATGGCCGGAACCCTAATCGGTAAATGCGCTACAGAGTTTTCTGGGGTTCACTAACTTTTACAGACGCTTTATCTGAGGATTTAGTATGCTGACAGCGCCGCTCACAACCCTTCTAAAGGGGAAACCTAAGCGTCTGCGTCAGTTTCCACCGGAGGCACGCAGAGCTTTTCGATATCTAAAAACAGCATTCACTACGCCACCGATATTAAAAATCCCGACCCGACCAAGCCTTTTTTGGTCGAAGTCGATGCCTCCGAAGTAGGGATTGGAGCGGTGCTGTCGCAGCGTCATGGCAACCCAGGAAAACTCCACCCTTGCGCTTTCTTCTCGCGTAAACTAACACCTGCCGAGCGCAACTATGATATCGGCAATCGCGAACTGTTAGCTGTAAAAGCGGCGTTAGAGAAGTGGCGGCACTGGCTAGATGGAGCCGAACACCCATTCGTAGTACTAACCGATCATCGCAATTTAGAGTACATCCAACAAGCAAAAAGATTAAACCCTTGCCTAGCCCGCTGGGCACTGTTCTTTACTCGCTTCTACTTCACTATCACGTATTGTCCCGGGTCCAAGAATAAAAAAGCGGATGCTTTATCCAGGTGCTACACAGCTCCTGAGGAACCCTCATAACCCGAGCCGATCCTACCATCGTCTGTCGTGGTGGCACCGATCATGTGGGACCTCGACTCGGAGATCGCACAGGTGGCACGGTCCCACGCCGCACCGCGACAATGCCCTCCGGGAAGAACCTACGTGCCGATGCCACTACAAGAGCAGGTAATTATCCAAGCACACACTAGTGTAGCGGCCGGGCACCCCGGAACAGTGCGTACATTTAGGCTATTAGAACCAAAGTACTGGTGGCCTAATATGCGGAGGTCAGTAATAACAGTGGTTTCATCTTGTGCGGTATGCGCGACATCTAAAAGTCCTAGATACCTGCCGGTTGGTAAATTAATGCCCTTAGCGACGCCTAACTGTGGTCCCATATCTCTGTGGACTTTGTCACAGATCTGCCCGTTTCTAAGGGCTACACCACCATTCTAGTAGTGATAGATTGGTTTTCCAAGGGATGTAGATTTATCCCCTTCGGCTTCCTCCTATCAGCCTTCCAGGTGGCAGAAGCCCTATTTACAACTGTGTTTAGTTGCTATGGCATCCCCGAAGATATAGTATCCGATCGTGGTCCCCAATTTATCGCCCGAGCCTGGAGAGCTTTCTTTCAGAAGTTGGGAACCACTGTTAGCCTAACGTCGGGCTATCATCCCGAGTCTAATGGACAGGCAGAGCGCACTGTCCAAAAACTCGGAAAATATGTTCGAGCATATTGTAGCAGCCGTCAGCACGAATGGGCGGAATGTTTAATCTGGGCGGAATATGCACAGAACTCGCTACGTCACTCCGCTACCGGCCTAACGCCCTTCCAATGTATACTTGGGCATCAACCCCCGCTATGTCCCTGGGATACCACATCCACCAAAGTCCCTATGGTGGATGAGTGGTTTAAAAGAGCGGAAAAAGTATGGGAAGATGCCCACACTAAAATCTCCCAAGCAGTTTGTCGCTTTAAGAAATTTGCCGATAGACGACGAAGGGAAAGTCCTCCGCTCCAGGTAGGGGATAGAGTATGGCTCTCAACAAGGGACCTTCACCTGAACCTTCCGTGCCGTAAGCTCACTCCCCGCTATATAGGCCCCTTTCCTATTTTATCTCAAATAAACCCAGTATCTTATAAACTGCAACTCCCCTCTCACTTACGCATTTATCCTGTCTTCCATATCTCTTTTCTTAAACCAGTGACCCGGGGACCGCTGGACGAAGGTGTGGCGGAACCAGCAACCCCTGGAGCGGTGGAGAATGGGAGCGCTCTGGCGTTTCGAGTCAGTAAACTGCTAGATTCCCGGAGGAGAGGGGGTTCTCTCCAATATCTGGTGGAATGGGAGGGGTACGGCCCGGAGGAACGGAGCTGGGTGCCGGCCAAGGACATCCTACATCAAGATCTAATCACGAATTTCCATCAGGAAAGGCCGGAACGGCCATCCCATCAGGTTGGTGAGCCTCAACTCCCTCCGGTAACACGGAGACAGCCCTCACATCCCCTCCTGGGAGCCGGTCCTGGGGGGGCGGGGGGTACTGTAACATCTGTACCTCCACAGCTCAGGGGAATAAGATCAAGTTCCTCGGATTACTGAGTTGATGCTTTGTCCCCACCTAGTGTGTCTATGTATGTACTACCAGCACTTAAGCACTAAACACGAGCACCTGTGTGTCTGGCTATTTATTCCAGTCGAACCCGTATGGCTTTGCCTGTTCACTGTTATGCACGTCTCACGTCTTCACCCGGTAGTGTCTAAATGTTTGTTAAACTGTGTCTACTTTTCCCCTCTCACTCCCAGGACTGAGCGTTGTCTGCAGGTGTGGGATCCTTTGAGGAAAGGAAAATCCTCCACTAGTCGCATGGACTTTGCAAGTGCTTCATTTCGTTATCTTTCTCCTCATGTGTGAGACTTTTTCATTTACCCACCTGCAGACCCAGTCTGGGAATTTAGCTCAGGACCGCAGTGCGGGTCAAGAGACTTGTGTGTTGTGTGTAAAAAAGAAATAAAGAAATATATTTGTGGACATGGAATCTGCATCTGCGTCTGATTCATCTCGGGGAGACATGACAATGAATGTAATAAACATACACATCACAAGGCAGTTGGTTATCTATCAATACAGAATTTAGCAATAATAATAAAAACTGAGATTATTAAAAACAATAGTAAAAAAATAAATCGGAGACCTAAGTTAAAAACATTTATTTTTATTCTCACAGAAATTATATGGATTTTGCTGCTTCAAGTTTAACATTTTAAAAGCACTTTTTATTTCTACTTCTATATACATTTTTCACAAACAGATTTGAATTTAAAGTTTTATTTGAGGTCCACCCGTTCTGAGCTCAGTAGAAGAGGATGGAAGACAGCAGAGGAACGATCATGAGGAGGAAACTCAGTGTGAAGCTCTCAGCGCTGTTACACAGATTTCCCTCACAACACTGCAAATTAGTAACACCGATTCCGTCTGTGTTTGATAATCCAGACGCAGGACAGAAACTTGCAGACACACATCCTTTCACAGACACACTAATGCCCCCTTGTTGAACTGAGAGAGAGAGAGATTTTTTGTAAGAAGTTAAGAAACATATTTTACAAGATGTTTTCACTAATATATGGATGCAAAGTTCTGTGTAGCATGACTAATTGTATTGAATACATGCAGTTCATACTTATAACTGAAAACTCAAAAGATATAAGATGTGTCCATATAAAATTAATATACAGGAAATTTCAGGGTAGTAAAAACTACTAACTACTACTAATTATTATTATATATTATTATTTATTATTAGTAGTAGTAGTAGTATTGTTATTATTATCATCATAAACTGTCTCTGCTTGACACTTGGCATACACATTGTGTTAAATAAAGTTCACCTGTTGCATTGATGCAGCGAGTTTCATTTCCTGTACAGCTCACTGTTCCTGAGCAGCTGCTATCACTACAGGTGTAACACGATCTACCATTGGGAGGCTGCTGTGGAAGTTCTTAAAAGAGAAATCAATGTAAACATATTGCTCAATGTGTTCCAAATGTCAGCAAGAATAATATTCCAATTATACTTTAACTGATAATTTACAGATAAATTATAATCTACTGTAATATGCTCTAAATAGACAGATGGCCTATGACCTCTTACACATATAACCCATTGATGAAGAGGAACTGTGAATTTATTTGAAATAATAATAATAATAATAATAATAATAATAATAATAATAATAATTTATTGTGAGTTTAAATGAATGGGAAATAGCATCAAAGATTGAGCAACATTCTGTTCTTGTGTTTTACCTGGAAGTGTTTGATTGTTGCAGAGATCAGTATTGCAGCATTTACTGTTGGTGGTCACTTTCACTGTCCCCATGTTCATGCTTCCGTTTACACAGCGCTCTGGTGCTCCACAAGTCTGAATATTATTATTTATAACCTTTGTACCGCCTACAGAACATTCAACATAGAAGTGTTATTAGAAAATCTCACCAAGTCATAGTGAGTTACAGATAAAATTGTATAAGATAAATGAAACACTTCAGGGCAAGCTGATCTAGGAAAATCACCAACCACCCAGCCATGTATTATTCCTTACACACTACATTTAAATTATATGGAAAGATTCATGGAGAAGAACATATAGGTTATATTAACCCACACACACACTTACTTATGTACATAGCAGTAGTTGAAGTGAAACACTGATTTGAACAGGTCTCCTGAGTAATATTGCATGATCGAGAAGCTGATGGCAGACACTGTTGACAAGTCAGTGACAGGGCTGGAGGGGAAAAAACAAACATATGAAAAATTAAATTAGGAAAATACTTAAATAAAAAAAGAAACTGCACAATTCTAAAACTGATTTACAAAAAAATATTTAATTAATTTATTCTATTTAAAAAGTTAAGCTTCATTACCTTTAGAGAAAAGCGTGCAGATGAGCAGCAGTGTGACCTGAGACTTCATTGTTGATTTTTGTAGAAGTTGAAGTATAATGATGAAGCAGATGCAGTTATAATATGTGTAAAGTCTGAGAGAAGGATTTCTTGTATGATGAGTTATAAAGGGTGTGTGACATGGGGGCGGGATTTATTGCTGTTTTTAGTTTTATTTCTTTAAATATGATGGAATAACTTTTTCTTGTAAATCCTTAGTAATTACTTTAAATAAACTCAAATTATAGACTTTCTGCTTCAGATTAAGAGTCGTTACTTTCAAGATGTTCACCTATGATTAAAGTTATATGTCTTATGAAGTCAACTCAATTCAATCTGATTTATATAGTGCTTTTAACAATGATTATTGTCACAAAGCTGATTTACAAATATATATATATATATATATATATATATAAAAAAAAAGAAATAGAAATAATTTTGAAAAATATGACAAGGTATTTATCAGTTATAAGCTTGTCCCAGATGAGCACGTCGAGGGTGACAGTGTCATGGAAAAACTTTCTGAGTTGACAATAAGAAGAAGCCTTGAAAGGAACTAATCCCAATATGGAACTCAGTACTAAATTATTGAGTATGTCATTAGATACGTCGTTAGAGAAACTGCCTTCATCAGCCATTTTCAAATAAATCTAAATAGAATGAAGTTCCTATGAGTAAGTGTAACAAGAATCGTATAACACACTGATGGGAGGAGAAGTGTAAGCCTGCCAGGAAAATGTGCAAGCCTACCAGTTGAACCAGTCCCTTGTGCCTTTGTGTCAATTATTGATGTGACTTCTGATACAGCAAGAGAAGAAATACCAAAGCATATCAAGGGATATTATCTATTACAGTATTTAATCTATTATCATTTGAAAGTAACACATCAAACATATTGTGCTAAAAACAAATCTGTGTTACAGCACCGTACTAAGGTCTGTGTTTCTTACCTTGTATTGATGTTCTGTATTAAATCTTATTTTCACTGCAAATCTAGACTTAACTACTTAAGACTGAACACTCATCTATGCAACTGGATCTTCATTTTTTTTTTCCAAGCAGACCTGCAAGTGATGAAAAATTGCTGACTGTATCTTCTCCTTTATCTCTGAAAAAAGGACCTCCACAGATGTGTATTCTCAGCCCTCTCCTGTTCACTCACCACATGTGTTGCTAGGAACAGCTCCAAGTTTGCTGACGCCAACACTATCGTACGTAGTCATCCGTGTCTTTATGGACCTTGCTTTGTGCCCTGGTGCGCAGTCATGTTGGAACTGGTGTGGGGTTGTTTTTCAGTCATAGGGCTCGGACCCTTACTTCCAACATGATTGCACACCAGTTCACAAAGCAAGCTGGGCAATGTTTATCTCTCATAAACCTATAAATAATCATTAAATAAAGTCATAGTAAAGTAAAAAAAAGCTCTCTGTCTCAAAAGCAAGGGCTGTGTTGGAAAATAGCCATAAAGTATAAGCGTCCTCTAAAATACTTTAGAACAACTTTGGAGAACTCGCACAAAAAGTGGTATTCAAGGCCAAAACAACTGAAAGTGTAGGGCTTTATTCATTATTACACAGACAGGCAAAACCAATATTAAGCACCCAGCTGTACAGTCATTAAGACTGTGTTGGTGTCGGACAGTCTTCAACTCAGAAACCTTTATTTTCTCTCCTGCTTAGCTTGTGTCCATGTTTAAAAAAATTACATAGCTTATCATATGAGAATTCTGACTTTTTTACTCTGTCTGAATAAAAAAAAAATAGGGATAGGAGGGATTGATCTGCATAAACTTCGTTTAGACCCCCTTTCAAAACAAGAAAGATCAGACAATGCAGAATGTGTGCCGAATATGTTCCATATAAAAATAAATAAATTCAAAAAGTAGATGACAGTCACTAAGTGAAATATTTGGCGTTGAATTATAAATGGCTACCAAAGAGGAAAGAGGAAGACAGGCGACAGAAATATAAATGACTAATGGTGGGAGTAGCTGAAGACTATAAAAATAACTAACAACTGATGGTCAATCAATTATTGATTATTGATATATTTTACTCCTGGCTTCCCTTCATTGGCTCCCAGTAAAGCCCTGAGTTTACCATGTTTTTTTATATGATTTTATTATCTATGTGAGACAATTTGGAGGATTTGTTGTTGTAAAAGTGCTATACAAATAAAGTTGAAGTTATTTTATGGAGCTTAACAACATCCCACATGCAAAAAAAAAAACACAAAAATAAAAAAAACATCACACCTTGTCCCCTGTCACACATGGACAGTAAACACGCCACAGATAGCCATTGTAACCGAGGGTGTGACTCAGAATGAAGCATGCATTCAATAATTAATTAAATAATTAAACCATTGTTAAAAGGTTTTTCCTTGCCACTGTCGCCGTCGTCCTCGGCTTGCTCATCAGGGAGAGTCGTTCACGTTCACATCTCATACAAACTTCAATAATTCTTTTGATTGTGTAAAGCTGCTTTGCGACAATGTCAGTTGCGATAAACAAATAAAATTGAATTGAATTGAAAAGGTTCAGGTCCTGCGTACACCAACATGTAAGTTCTAAAAATGTACAGGCAATTTGTAGGCTTTATATTAACTTTAATCATTAGAATTTTTAAAAATAAGTATTACTGAAACTGCTGATGCTGTAAAGGGAACACTTTGTATTGCTTATGATATGCCTCATGATCCTCAACAATCTTTGCAGTAATTTCATGTGCAACCAAACTTGAGTGAGCAAACTCAGGTTTTGATTGTGATTTTGTGGTAACTCACTGGCAGTAGATTAAATTAAAGGGAAAAAGTGCTATGTTATAAAATTATATCTCAAGGAATACCTTATTGATCCTTATATTGATTCTGGTTTGATGTAATATTTGCCAATTGTGCTTTTTAACACTATTGTCATTCAAAGAAACAGACACAAAATACTGCAAACACTTCAAATAAACACAGCACCATGCAGTTTGGTTATCTCAAAATAGCTGCATTTAATAATGGTAATACAAACAAGTGTGATTCTTACAAAAACATGAAAAAAAAAAAGAAATATTTCTCACTTAATTTATTTGGATTTTTCTGCTTTTAAGTTGAGTGATTTATAACATTATTTCGCAGTTGATTTTCAAACAAAATTTTTAAATCAATTCTAAGACGACAACACCCAACCAAAAACTCTCTATTTTTACTTATATATCTAGTTTTCACAAACGTATTAAAATTTTATGTTGATCATGCTTTCATGAGGACGAAACTATCACCCTATCAATCATGAGGACGAAACTCAGTGTGAAGCTCTCAGCTCTGTTACACAGATTTCCTACACAATATTGCACATCTGTAGCACTTTTTCCTGGAATGCTTGATGATCCAGATGGAACACAGAGGCTTGAGAACACACATCCTTTTATGGATACACTAATGTCCCCTTGTTGAACTAAAGAAGGAAGGAAAAGGTTAAATTACAAACAATCTTTGATAGCTGAGAATGTGTGAACATAATTAAACATAGATTGTTTGCGCTCATGATCCAAAATATAAGTCTGAGTAATTATTAGCATTAGGTTTGAGTAATGCTTGACTGAATGAACAATAGAAATAAAGATGTAAAGCTGTCCGGGGAAAACAGAGAAGACAGAGGAGACTACGCTTTGGTTGTTTGGTAAACTGCTGTTGTAGTGTAGAAGAGAATGAAAATGTTCCAGGGTGTGTTTTGACAGTTTTATATGGTGACCATGAGCTAATCTATTTGTACATTTACTGTTTATATATTAACGTTGGCTGATGGCTTTCAAAATAGGTAAAATACACTTTACAATACCTGACTCACACTGCTTAAGTTTGAGATGTCAGATTATTAAAGTATGATGGAGGAAACATCATGATTTGGGCTGCTTTGCTGCATCAGGGCCTGGACTACTCGATGTCATTGAGAGGAAAATGGACTCCCAAGTTTATCAAAAAACTCATGATAATGTGAAAATGTTTGACAGTGCTAACCAACAGGCCTAATTTAATAGGTTATTACCATAGAAGCATATTAATATCACACACTCACTCACTCATCATCTACAGTGTACTACTTAATCCTGTATTTAGAGTCACTGGGGGCCTGGAGCCTATCCCAGGAGACTTTGGGCACAAAGTGGGGTACACCCTGGACAGGGTGGCAATCCATCTCAGAACACACACGTATACACTCACACACTCATTCACACACTACGGACAATTTGGGAATGTCATTGAACCTTACCTGCTGTGCTTTGGACTGTGGGAGGAAATTTGTTGCACCTGACCTGAGAGATACAGTAAATACATAAATAAATCCTCTTGAAAAGTAGGTGTGTCCAAACTTTTGGCAGGTACTGTACAGTACGTACATACTCGCTCAAGAGAAAGGGTAAAGCAGGTAAAAGACTCAGCCCTTTAGTTTCCAGAGCCCCGTCCGGTCTCACGCAGACAACGTTGCTCATAATCATATTTCACACCCCCCCCCCCTCCTCCTCCCTCTAGAACCGCCCCTGCTATCCAGTGATGAAAACTACAAAGCACTTTTGTAGGTCGTTCTGGATAAGAGCGCTTGCCAAACGCCTAAATGTAAAGATCTTTTAAGTTAGTGTCCAGGAATTTTGTCCCGCTCTTCTATGCAGAATTGTTTTAATTCAGCTACATTCTTGACCCATTCAGAGGTAGACTTGCTGGTGTGTTTTGGATCATTGTCTTGCTGCATAACCAAAGTGTGCTTATGCATGAGGTTATAAATTCATGGCTGGATATTTTTCTTCAATGTTTTTGGCTGAAGCCTAAAAGCATTAATTATGGAAATTTATTCAGGCCCTGAAGCTGCAAAGCCCCAGAAACTACCCGTACCATGTTTTTACTGTTGGTATGATGGTCATTTTATGAAATAATGGGTTAGTTTTATGCCAGATATAACCGGACACACACCTTCAAAAAGTTACCATTTTGTTTCATCAATCCACAGAATATTTATCCAAAAGTCCTGGGTATAACCAATATGTGTTTTTTGTTTCAATGTGGCCGTAGAACTCCATAGAACATAGAAACACAGAAGAACTCTCCCATGGATGCTACTGTATACTTAACTTATAATTCTTATTTGTTGAATCATGTCAATTACTTTGTTTCTCAACTGTTCTTGAATATCTTTAGATTGTGGCATGGTATGTTGCTTTTTAAAAACTTTCTTAAATAAACTCAAACAACTTTTTAAGACTTAAAAACTGCATTCTGTATTTACTTGGGTTATCTTCGTGTAATATAAAAATGGTTTGATGAGATATATATAATAAAAAAAACAGGAAGGTGCAAGTCATTTTCTACAGCACTGTATAAGTTAGCTTATGGAAATTTAGACATCATTCACTCTATCTGCTTTCCCGCTTGCAAGACTACACTCCCCAGACGCAAGAGGTCAGAGGTGATGCAAGAGGTCACCTGACCTGGCTTTAAAGGACAGCCGGGAAAAAGCGAAGGGAGTTGTAATGGTGTGTATTGTTGACGAGAGCTAGGAGAGACTGCCGTTAAACCTGTTCCTGTGTGTATTTTTCAGTTGTATGGATGATCCCCGATTACACTTTTTCACAAGACTTCTCACCCTCTGTCATCAGCCCCCCGGACTCCATTAACCTGGGTGAGACCGCTCCATGTCTCCTCATACCCACAAACACAATAATGCAGACTCTGGACAATTATCCACTCAATCACGCTCACACACATCCACACACATATTGTATAGATTTTGCAAATATTGTTTGTTTTCTTCTTTTTTGGTGCACCTTTTGTTACTTCATTTGTTGTATTTGTATAATACACGTTTGGGTAGATTCAATTATTTGTGTGTTCGTCTGTTTTGCTCTCACGATTTTAATGCAACACCATCACAGAGATAAAAGACCTCTAGTTAGTGTAACATCATTTCATATTACGTTATCTGATTGTTACATATTGGTGCCCCCTGTGAGGAGCTTTTTTTAAGTGCTTTGCTGTTGTTTTTGGAAAAAAGGGAGCAAAATGGCCAATCCTGTTCAGACCAATATGGCCGACCCAGATGTGCCAGGAAGTGTACAAGACGATGCTGTAGATTACATAGTAGGCGCGTTTATAACCCGTCGCAATCCCATGGCTGAAATAACATTGTTAATAAGTTCATTTGACATTCCTAGGGAACATTCTGATGATGATGATGATGATGATGATGATGATGATGATGATATGTTATGGGTGTGTTACAACCTATGCAAGCGGAGGTAAATCAGGTTAAAGTGGATTTATTGGCTCTTGGGGAGAAGGTAAATACGTTAGCTCTTGGTTTTAAACAATCCCTTGATAATACTATAAACAGGGAAAGTAGTTTTCGGCAGGCTGTGGATGCTCGCTTAGAGATGGAGAACTACTTCCAGGAGGCCTTAGAGATACCGGAGAAGGCGGTTACGGACTGTTTTTTTGCAGAGAGATGCTAAGTGGGAGACCTGGATGAAGAAGCTACATCTCAATAGCATGCTCACTCCTCCATCAGTTACATCACACACATCTCATCTGCTTTTCTCCACAGTTATGTCACCCACTTCCTCTTTCAGTGCTCAGCCACCTACTGTACAGTATCTACCTAGAGTTCCCAGACATGCTCAACATCATTGAGCAATGTGCGAACTATCTGGAGATCAGGCCACTTCCCAGCGCGGAGCTTGTCGGAACCCTCAGCGCAGTACTTTGAGGGCCCCATCCTGAGCTGGTGGAAGGCGAAAAAGTCCAAGGTAACGTATTGGGAGTCTTTCAGAGAGGCGCTCATGGCTGCATTTCTTCCAGAAGGCTACCTCACTGAAGTAGAGGATAAATTGACATCGCTGGTACAACAGCTGGGACAACGCCTGAGAGACTTTGCCTATGACTACAGGGCCCTCTGCCTGGTGAGTCACATCCTTAACAACGTTAACCCCAGAGTCGTTGGCTGTCTCAGAGGCACAGGGAACACCGTGGAACAGCTGGTGAAGGTGGACTCAATGGTGGAAAAGGCCTGTACGGCAGAAGGTGGAGTCACAGAACAGTAAGGAGAAGATGAGCAAGAAAGCGGGACCTGTCTACTAGAGTTTTTGTATAGTACTATGTTTTGTATAATACACGCTTGTATTTAATTATTTGTGTGTGTCGTCACTTATGCTCTCCCGATTTTAACAATAATTAATGATATAAACCAATGTCCATTGCTGTTCTTGTTATTGCAATGTCTCTATGCTATTACTTTTGTGAAAATAATCCTACATGACCCACTCGCGCCCCTATGGGCGACACGCGCACACACACTCCCGCTCCTCTGAGCGACACGCGCACACACACACACACACACACTCACGCTCCTCTGGGCGACACCGCGCACACACACATGCGCTCCTATGAGCGGCAACACACACACTCTAGGAGCGTACACAGGCTTAGAACACTCACAAGCTTCGAACACACAGGCTTAGGACACACAGACTAATTACAAATTATATAGAGCCTTCTTAACATAAAACCAAAGTAAACCACAAAACAAAAACAAAAACACCGTAACACCCTCTTAACATAATTAATGCTCGACTAAGTTTCCCAGAATAACCAGCGATTTATAACTACTCTAATGAGCTACCTCGGTTCCGGTGAGCTCAGTCATCACCTGACCGAGGTGCCTTCTGGGAAACTGAGACTACAAACAGAACTACAGAAACTAACAAACACACATGTCCACAGCGCCCTCTAGGGGCAGTCCCTTACAATGTGGTTATATTGTAATGCAAATTATTAACACAAATTATTAACTAGCCACTCACACAGAAGGGAAAATCTGAAGCGACTTATCAGTACCACTGTTTTGATGCAATGTCACATTTGATCCCAGTCTATTCAGATGAAAATCACTTTTTCATTCATTCGTAAAACGCAAAAATGAAACAATAAATACAAACTAAATAGTGAAAGCAAAGAGAAAAAAGAAAGTGTAAACATAAGCCTCCAGCCATTTCATGTTACAGGAGAGGATTACGATCTGACATATACAGTATACACACATAAGAGCTTAGATTTTTTTTATAACATAATTTAATGAACATGCACATCGTTGTGCTGTTTGGTTATCTCTGTTAATAAAGAATTATTTTTTATAGGAGAAATAAAACACTCCATTATGTGATTAGGTTCTCTAGTGTAGGGACGAACAGGCCTTCAAAGAGAGCAAACAATCGATCAGATTCCAGAACTCCTCTCCCAGGTGGCATGGCGCCATCCCCATAGCCTTATCTTGTCCATGAACATGAAGGAGAGACTCATAAAACTAAGCCACGGAAAACTTAACCACGCATGGGACAGGAAGTTTGCTGTGCCTGGAGCCACGCTAAAACCAAATGCCTCGAAGTAAAACCAAAACCAGTGGTGTAAATCGGCGATTGGGTAAACAAAGCAGACAGACCCCTTTTATTAAATTAAGGTATAAATGAGTGTATAAGATGCAGGATGTCTGATATCAATCAGATATCATTGGATTAAAAAAAAACAATATTCTCTATCAGTTACATCTTATACATCTTGCTTTATTTCTCAAAACTCTACTTCTCATTTTGCTGCCAATGTCCCCTTATAACATACGTTTCATGAACATGGACATCACAAGGCAGTTTGGTTATCTAACAATACAGGATTTAGCAATAATAAAAACTGATCTCCTTAAAAACAATAGTGAAAAAGAAATAGCTACTACTGTAAGTTAAAAAACATTTCCTTCTCACTAAAATTATATAAATTTTGCTGCTTTAATTTTAACATTTTATACATTTTTGGGCAATAGCAACATCAAACACAAAAGTGTTTTATAAAATGCTCTCGAGGAGAAATAAAAACCACAACCAAAAACACACTTTTTATTTTTATAACTTTTATACTTTTTATTTCTACTTCTATATGAATCTTTCACAAACTGATTTGAATTTGAAGTTTAAATTGAAGTCCATCAGCCCTGAGCTCAGTAGAAGAGGATGGAAGAGAGCAGAGGAACGATCATGAGGAGGAAACTCAGTGTGAAGCTCTCAGCGCTGTTACACAGATTTCCCTCACAACACTGCAAATTAGTAACACCGATTCCTTCTGTGCTTGATGATCCAGATGCAGCACACAAACTTGCAGATGCACATCCTTTCACAGACACACTAATGTCCCCTTGTTGAACTGAGACAGAGAGAGAGAGAGATGTTTTGTAAGAAGGTAAGAAAACTATTTTGCAAGATGTTTTCACTAATATATGGCGGCAAAGTTCCTTGCAGCATGACTAATTGTAATGAGTACAGGCATGTATGAATACAGTTCATACTTATAACTGAAAACTTAAAAGATATAGAGTAAGATGTGTCCATATAAAATGAATATACAGGAAATTTCAGGGTTGTAAAAGATATTATTATTATTATTATTATTATTATTATTATTATTATTATTATTATTATTATCTGTCTCTGCTTGATGCTTGATTCACAGAGAGTTAAAGTTCACCTGATGCGCTGATGCAACGATCTTCATCTCCTGTACAGCTCACTGTTTCTGAGCATTTGTTATTATCACAGGTGTAACACGATCTACCATTGGCAGGCTGCTGTGGAAGCTCTTAAGAGAGAAATTGAACAAAACAAATTGGTCAATGTGTATTATATGTCAGCAAGAATAATATTCCAGTTATATTAAAAAACAAAACGGATAATTTTGAGATAAATTATAATCTACTGTAATCTGCTGTAAGTAGACAGATGTCCTATGACCTATTACATATATTATGAGTTTAAATGGAAGGAAAATAACATCAAAGAGTGAGCAACTTTCAGGACTTTGTTTTACCTGGAAGTTTTTGAGTGTTGCAGAGATCAGTACTGCAGCATTTAGTGTTGGTGGTCACTTTCACTGTTCCCATGTTCAGACTTCCATTTACACAGAGGTCTGGCGCTCCACAAGTCTGAATATTATTTGTAACCTTTGTACCACCTACAGAACATTCAACATAGAAGTGTGATTAGAAAATCTCACCAAGTCATGGTGATTCACATAAAATAGTATACGATAAATGAAACACTTAAGGGCATGCTAATCTACTGTAGGAAAACAACCAACCACCCATTCATCACCCTACATTTAAAATGAAAAATTAACAATTAACCCACACTTATGTACACAGCAGTGGTTGAAGTTAGACACTGATTTGGACAAGTTGTCTGAGTAATTTGGCATGATCCAGATGTCGAAGGCGAACACTGTTGACAAGTCAGTGACAGTGCTGTAGATAAAAAATAACATACGGAATGAGAATAATAAAGCTTAAATGAGGAAAGCAATTAATTTAACAACCATCCTGGACAATTCTAAAACTTTACACACCAAATAATTATTGACTGACTGATTTACTAAAGTTAATTTGATTTATTGAATCAATTAAAAAAAACGTAAGTTTCATTACCTTTAGAGAAAAGCATGCAGATGAGCAGCAGTGTGACCTGAGACTTCATTGTTGATTTCTGTAGAAGTTGAGGTATGATGATAAAGCCGATGAAGTTATAATGTGAGTAAAGTCTGGGAGAAGGATTTCTTTTATAATGAAGTATAATGGGTGTGTAACATGAGGGAGGGATTTATATTGTGAAATTCCAGATACTGCTTAAGTTTCATTTCTTTGAATATCACACCTTCCTTACTGCAGCGAAGTGACAGCTCCATTGCTGCCCCACTCATGGCCCTGACTTGACCACCCAAAACCCAATTCAACTGGAACCAAGAACCTGAAAGAGCCTTCACCGAGCTCAAGAAGTGATTCTGCCCCTATCCTCACCATTTCGGACCCATTACGACAATGTATTGTGGAGGTCGATGCTTCCAGCACGAGTGGGGAGGGGCCGTGCTTTCCCAGAGGTCTGGACACGACAATAAACTGGACTCCTGCTTCTTCTTTTCCCATCGTTTAACCCCTGCTGAAGCAAACTATAGCATCGGCGACCAAGAGCTTCTAGCCATCAAGCTGGCCCTGGAGGAAATGTGTCCTGTCCTTCGCATGACCTGTTTGTTTATTTTTTCCCACGCTGTCACTTTACCCATGTGCTCATGTTTTCCCCAGCCCATCATGTATCCATTCCCAGGCCCCCGTTTCCGTCCCGTCTACTCATCTGTTTCTTATCTCCTCCACTGATTACTCCAGCGATTTAAGCATGCGCTGCGCACTGCTTAAATCGCTGGATTATTGAATGTTTTTTACCATGATTCTCTTGCGTTTTGTTTCATTGCTTTCACGTTGCCAAGTTTATTCTGTTTTCTCAGTTTCTTGGCTTTCGCCTCACGTTTCGGATTTGTTCACCTTGCTGTTTGATCTCCCGGCTTTGATCTCGCGCTTCCTAGTTTGACCTCGACTTTTGTTTGCGTTTTTTTCCGGATTGTTGTTTGGCTGATTGATTGACCTCCATGGGGAAAAAAAATGATGTTTCTAACCTGTTACTGCCATTACAGTTACCACATAATTATTGAACTACAGGACATCATGTGATTATGCAGTTGTTATGGTATTACCATATTATACAGTAATTTACAAAGAAACACAAGATACTGTTGTTTAACTTTCTGTTTCAATACAGGATTGACATTTCGGTCAGTCACTGGACTTGATGCTTTTAGGAGACATATATTAGGACTATTTTATTATTTAAAAAAAAATCTGATTAAAACCCCTCCAGCATGGTTATGGTTTAAGGTAAAAAAAAAAAAAAGAAAAAAAAAATTTGATGAATTTACCTTCTAAGTAAATAGCTTCTCTTTTGTATTAAAATGTAATGCGTCACACATTGGAAAGATTGAACATGTTCACACCCTTCAGTTTCCTGTAAACTGTGGGATCTATTCAAATGTATTCTATTCACCCGTTTAAAAAATTTATTTTAACATTATCTGTGTTAAAATATGTTGAGATTCTGATTCTCTTCAGGTTTCTGAGGTGGCATGCTTCTGAAAAGAACCCAGTGAAAGTAAAGTATATAAAATTACCAAGATAACCTTTCCACAAACAAATATATTGGTCTTTAGAGACATCAGTTAATTATATTCTATAAATAAAGTGACATGTTTTGGTAACTACTGTTAAACACTGAACACTCTATAAAAAAAAAAAAACATAAAAAAAAAAAAAACTACTGGTTTACAAAAACTGATGTCTGAGGCCTGGCGATGTCCTGCACACTTCTCTAACACGTTGGCCACTTCAACATTTGCAAGCTTAGAGCATGTGTGGGAGAAATTGTGGGAAATTATGTATTTATTAGAATCTACAATGTAAAATGTCATAAATGTATGTTCAAAAATAGGTTTGGTCTTAAATGATAATGTTTGTGTATACACTTATCGTATTGCTTTACTTTTTAATACCAAATATTCTGTATATTGTATTTTTATTCTGTATATTGTATTGTAGTTCTGTATTGGCAATGTCCTTTATACAGAATGTAAAGTAAGTTTGCCATTTGGCAGTTTAATTTTAATAAATTCATAAGGGTGTAATACACATTTGTAAAAGTTTAGCGATGTTGGGACACCTGGTTAACATAATATAACTGATGGTTGGAGTTAAAAATAAATAAATAAATAAATAAATAAATAAATAAATATATATATATATATATGGCATGCCGTTTAGGAAAATATTCATGAGAGAACTTAATGAAAAATCTGAATATATTGAATGAACTGTGAGAATATTGAATGGATTCCGAATATATTGATTGAAAAATATATATATTGAATGAATTCTGAATATATGGATTGAAACTCTATATATATTGAATGAAGATTCTGAATATATTGAATGAACTGTGAGAATATTGAATGGATTCCGAATATATTGATTGAAAACTGATATATTGAATGAAAAGTCTGAATATATTGAATGAAACATGACGTCATCGAAACACAGCGCCATCTTTAGAAAGGACGAGTGAGTCGGCGAGAAACTTGGTTGCTGCAATTCTGAGAAATGAAGAGATGGTGAACACATTGATGAGTGCGTGTCCGGCCCAAAGTGGTGGCACAAGCCGCACTCAGTATCAGACAACGGATGAAGAAATATATTCGCTATTTCACCGCGGAAGACCGGTGTTATGTGCTAAACTCAATGACTGAGCGCCATCTTGTCTCCTTTTAAGTTGCGACCGTACTACTTCCAGGTCGTCTTGCCGGTCACGTTAGGAGTGCGCATGACATTTTGCCTATAGTTTCAGTAATGAAAACACTACAATGCAGCTAAGGACATATGAGAGATGAGCTGCTCATTCTGTTCATCATAATATCTTCTTTTGAATCTGTTGCACTGCATAGCGTCTATGGGAGTCATGTGACAAAAGAGAACTTTACGACAAAAGATACTGTTTTTTTATGTTTAAGTATATCATACTACACATGAGTAATGGATTACTGTACGTAATTATTAAATAATTGATCTGTTTTATATTTATTGACCCCATGTGACGCTTCTTCTTATGGCGGTGTAGGCGAGGCATAAATGCAGAGGTGCAGAGTGTTTGATGTTTTTAAATTTTTTTAATAATAAAGAAAGAAAACAAACAAGCAGATTTAATATGAAAATAAAGCAAACTGGACTCTAAACAAAACTAACAGGCATACAACCAACTCTTAAAACAAACCAGCCTTTCTCACGTCTACTTTCAAAAAATGCAAGACAACTAACTAGAACTTAAACAGATTATTTATAAAGGAACAAATGAGCCAACCTGGGAAATTAAGTCAAACAAAAGAACTACAAACAAAAAAGTCTCTGGGCGCATGGCGCCCTCTAGTGGTTATCCCCGACACCCCAAATCATTTTTACAGTGTAACTATAACCTGCCAAGCACTACAATTCTACTTTCAGATAGAAACTTATAAACAAGTGTAATTATGTTTTGTCATAATGAAAAGAAGAAAAGAGAAAAGAAAAAAAAACCAAAGTGGACGATTGACAATTTTCACCACAAAAAGAAAAAAATAGACAGTAATCACTGTAATAGTCACTGTACTTTTAACCTGCTAAACTGCTAAAAATATTTAAACTTTTACATCATCATCATCTTTTCCCCCTTTATACCACAATATTTATATTAATACTTTAAACAGAAATCAAAAAATCAAAATGCGGTTTTCTTCACGTGAGCTGCTCCATCAGTCAGGATTTCAATAAAAAAGGGAAAAGGAGAGCAGAGGGACGATCATGAGAAGCAAACTCAGTTTGAACATCTCTGCACCATTACACAAATTTCCCTCACAACATTTTGCACTTGTTGCACCGATTGCTAATACGGATGTGGTCCCAGAAGCAGCACAGACGTTCTGGGATACACATCCTTTCAGGGAAAGAGTGTTGCTTCCTTGTTTTACTGAAAGGAAGGAAGACAAACAAAAAAATTTGAATTAAGTCATAAAGAGCAAAACTGTTTATTCTGAATAACACATGTATATTTAATTATATCTATAACACAGATGAAGATATTCACCTGTTGCAGTGATGCAGCGATCTTCATTTCCTTCACAATTCACTGTTGTTGAGCAGCTGTCACCTTCACAGGTGTAACACATTTTGCCATTGGGAGCCTGTCTGGGTAAAGCTGAACAGAGAAATAAAATGAAGCAAACAGCCCAGTGTCGCATATATCATCAAGATATATTGCAATAACATACCTAAGTTTTCTTGAAAGACAGAAGACAATTCACGTTTAATCGTATAAATGTAGGAAAAATCTGAAAAATAACGTTTTTTCTCTGTCAAAGATTAGATAAAATTTTTTTTGTGTAAATTTAATGTTTTTGCACATAATATGAACTACAGTATTTTACCTTAATTGTACGGTTGTTGTTTGGCAGCCATTGCTGCCAGTCCAAATCTTTTTTTTTTTTTTTACAGTGTACTGTAATTAAATTACAAAACTTAAAACACATTGTCTTCTATCGTGCATATGACACACGTTTTTACTGTAATATAAAATATATTTACAATTTCAAAGAAATGGGGAAAAAACAGAACTGAACCACTTTCAAGGACGTGTTGTTTTACCTGGCAGTGATTCAGTGTTATTAGTTATTAGTTATTAGTTTTGCAGCATTTGGTATTGGTGATGATTTTCATCACTCCCACGTTCATGCTCCCTCTAACACATGTCTCTGGCTTCAGCAAGTCTTTACTGGAAGTCCTGCCGGCACAGATATATCACATACAGAACATTGAACACATTGACCTGAACATTGGTTCTGCCCTCATGTCAGTAGTGCTGAACTTCTATAGTTTGCACATTGTTGACGTTTAGCATTTCTCTTTAATAGGCTTAGGTGCAAAAACAACAACAAACCTAGTTTGGCAGATCAATCCCTGCTATCTGTTATCACCCAAATGAGGAAGGGTTCCCTGTTGAGTCTGGTTCACATTTCATACAAACTTAAATAATTCTGTTGATTGTGTAAAGCTGCTTTGCAACAATGTCAATTGGTAACAGCGCTATATAAATCAAATTGAATTGAATTGTTACCGCTGATTATTATGCAGTGTTCTGTAAATAGTGCACATGTACAGTGCACAGATAGGGGGAACATAAAGTAAAACCAATACATCTGTTTGAATACAAAAGCCGCGTCCTCGATTTGCTTTTTGCATCTAATTTAAAGCTTTCTTTTTTTTTTTTTTTTTCTGTGAGGAGTGTTTGTGCTATACACACGTGGACAAAATTGTTGGTACCCATCGGTCAATGAAAGAAAAACTCACAATGGTCACAGAAATAACTTTTAATCTGACAGAAGTAATAATTAAAAAAAATTCTATGAATGTTAACCAACGGAAGTCAGACATTGCTTTTCAACCATGCTTCAATGGAATTATAAAAAAAAAAAATGAACTCATGGAACAGGCCATCACTGATTAACATACTACGTGTCCCTAAAGCTTTGTATGTTCTCTGTTCTGGGGCCCAGAGGAAACGCATTCCGGAGGGTCAGCAACTGTCCGAAGGTTGTGAAACTTCCCTATTTAAGGCAGTTGTGCTGCTCTACACCGTTTTGAGCGGCGACGCGAGATGCGTTTCTCTGGTGCAAGTTGTTTTTGCAGATCTGCGGCATCCGCGATGGAAAAGAGTAACCGTTTCTTTCCTTATTTGCTGATGTCGTGAACTATTTCTTCCACTTTTAGCAGTCCTCTTTGATTTCACAGGATAAAATTATGAAGAGACAAATACAGAGAAGAGGAACATAAACAGTTAGTTCCCACAAGTTACAGGCACTTCTTATATGCATGTACAGCCTAATCATTCGGACAGAGACTTTACAGTGTATCGTTAATTACCTTCTCAAAACAAATACAAAATCTTTTAATAAGAAAAGTGCCAGAAAGTGCTCTTCATCAGGCCAAGGAGTCTAAATATCTCTAATTATTACAGTTGGTAAAATTATTTTGAAGAATTAACAGACTTAGGCAAAATCACTAAATGAATCCCTCCCCCTGAGGCCCCCTCACACTACCGCGCAGTAATAAAACTGGATGTCAGAACACATTCTCAGGACAACCTCTCGACAGTATCTTAGCATCAGAGCTTCACACTTCTGCACTCCAGCAGCAATGAGGTCACTAGTGGCATTCGTGTTCATCTGCATGGTTTTACCAAAAGGTAAGGAAAGAAGTTCTCACACACACACACACACACACACACACACACACACACACACACACACACACACACACACACACACATATCCATGGGAATGAAATTAATAAATAAATCAATACATATTGTAAATAGGATTATGCAGTTTATTTTTAAGAGATGAAGTTTACTATAATATAGCAATATTTATGCCATAAGCGGTAAATGCATAAAGCTGTATACTGTATGTACTGTATTATCTGGCTAATAGTAAAGCTGTGCACAACTGTTGACTGCTCTCTCACTCTCTCTCTCTGTTAGTTATTGTTGGTTTTATTTGGTGACAGAGTCATGTATGTGACTCTAAATTCCATTTATGTTTAGTTCGATTTATTTTTGATATCTTGTCCTCTCTTTAGCTGCCTCTGGCCAGCTGAGCTGTTACACTTGTAATCCTGCTAAATGTGATGAATATGTAAAGCAGAGCTGTCCGTCAGGGTTCAATCGCTGCTTCACTGGATCAGGTGAATAATGTAAATCTGTGCATGTCAAAATATTCTCAGTAACAGTTTTAAATCTGGATTCTCATGTATTATCTATGCAATATTAATAATAAATCACCCACCTGCGCTACACACATGTGATGTTTCTGTATGTAATCCTGGACTTATAATAAAAATAGTTAAAAAGTGATTGGGATCAATCTCTCTCTCTCTTTCTCTCTCTCTCTCTCTCTCTCTCTCTCCCCACAGCTACGTTCTTCGACAAGAAGTTCATTTTGAAAAGTTGTGCAACAAAGGAGATCTGTGACAGGTCTCAGTCATTATTACCGGGAGCTACTTTTACTGACGTGAAGTGTTGTCAGGAGAACCTGTGTAACGGTGCTGAGAGATTCACTCTGAGTTTCCTCCTCGCGTTCGTCCCTCTGATCTTCTCCATGCTCTTCTACTGACCTCTGGTGAAGAAGCTCACTTAAAGTTCTATCTAGTACAAATGAGAAATAAAAATCTTTGGGGTTCTCGCTTATTTGTTTATTTTACTGTAGTGCATCTTATGAAAAGCATTCTGTCAATAAACTGTGTTGACTCACACTTGCATTATTATTATTATTATTATATATATATTTTTTTCGAGTAGCAGTTTATTAGCTCATTAGTATTAGCTCAGTTCATTAGCAGCAGTAGACAGTGTACATGTTATTAGCGTATACACTGTTCTTTATGTTTATTTAATTTGCTAAGATACTTGTTAGTAGGGGTATCAAATATAATGCACATGCAAAATACTCCTGACGGTGGTAAAGAAAGAAAAAATCAGTCAAACTCTGAATTTTTGTTTTAGAAAGGGAAATTCATCGACATACTAAAGCAAATCTCGCGGCTCTTAAACGGTTTCCTAAAAAAAATTCGACAGTGTGAGAGCTGATAGGAACGATCGGGGAAGACTCTGCCCCCTGCTGTACGGTTCGTTAATCTCATTCACTTACTCATCTTCTATGTGCTTTAAGGTTTTCTATATTGGATCCCTCTCCACTGGTAAGGTTGGTTTTAAACTTTGGAAAACTGTTCTTGAAACACGATTGGTTCTTACTGTACACTAATTTCCCCCATTAAAAAAAAAATTAAATACTGTATATAAATGCCAAATGCCTAAATGTAAATGTAACTATCTATACTGTTTTATCCTGTATACAGAGTCGCGGGTGGCCTGGGGGCCTATCTCAAGAGACTTAGACATTTTGATTCATACACATTGGCATTTCATACAAACTTAAATGATTCTTTTGATTGTGTAAAGCTACTTTGCGACATTGGCAATTGTTAAAAGCGCTATACAAATTATTTGAATTGAATTGAATTAGGGCACGCGGCGGTGGCACAGACACACACATACACATACACACACACACACACACACTACGAGCAATTTGGGAATGCCAACTAGTCAAATCTGCAGATGTCTTCATACTGTGGGAGGAAACCGGAGTACCCTGAGGAAACCCCACAAGCACAGGGAGAACATGCAACCTCCATGCACACAGAGACGGGAATCAAACCTGGGCAGAAAACAAACCTGGTGCCTGGAGGTAACCACTAAGCCACCGTGCTACCAGTTCATTAATCTACACTGTGAAAATGTACTGCAGTATTTACAGTAATTTACTGAGAGCAAATAACGTAGTGCAAATGTGCAATAAACACTCAGATGAATCTCTGCCATATCTCAGTGCAACAATATTATACAGCTTTTCTAAAATCTTTGCAACAATTTTCATTGGTTAGTCCGGTGGCCCAGAAGGGCAAATCATCTTTCCCGTATATGTGGATGTTTTTACCCTTAAAAATGTGTGCTTTTTCCCGTGTAAGTGTATGTTTTTTTTTTTTTTTTTCCCCCGTTTGTGAGGCAACTACTTTTTCCCGTGTGAGAACTCTCTTTCTCCTGTTTTTTTTTTTTTTCCAAGCTAAAGCTAATGCGCAAAGGATTATGGGACTGAGGTCAAAACGTAACTGAACACAGAACCGTGCCGGATATCAGCTCCAGGACTTAACATGACGGAATATACAGTGAATTATAGCGTGATAACATTATAGTTCTTACTAAATTTACACCTGGACACACTTACCAGGTAATGTTTAATGTATAAAATTAATCGAATGTTACTGTCTTTGGCTCCAATGATAACTTTGTAGCAGTGCTAATGCTACTGGAGTGTTTGCCGAGTGTAAATGGCAGTGATTAAAATCAATAAAAGTCTCATTTAGACCATTAAACTCTGATGTAAACCATCAGCTCCATGGCGTCTCTGTAATATACATCCACGTATGGAGTTGTAAGCAAGCTAATATCACCATGCTAACCGCTAGCGCTTTATATTTTGGGACTATATTTAACTAACTATATTTGGATATGATGTAAACAATTAGCTCCATTGTTTGTGTAAAATGCCTGTCCAAATGTGAATCTGTAAGCAAGTTAATATACTAATGTATATAGTATACTAATATACATAATGTGCTAAGCGCTAGCTTACTGAAAGAGCTAAGATAGCAGACTATTAACTGTTGCCTATCAGCTAGTGCTAATTATCCCTGAGCTAATTCTTAACTGCTCCTGTTATGTGTAACAATTAATGAATTGTTGTATGCAATATATTGAGGCTTATCAGTGTTATTGACATATAATGTACACTGCTGTATAATGTAGTGGTGTTATCATAGCTAGAGATCTTCTGAATAGTTAGCAATGTGCTTACACAATGTATGTAACAGGCAAGAAAAGGGGCTTTTGTTCGGGTTCTATCTATTCTATTATAAAGTCATTAAATATGTGTTTATTCTACTTATAATATGTATGTGAGCTCTATGTAAATCAACTGCCTGTGAATCGGCTGATTCCTTCACCAGCTTTCCATCCTGAGCAGAAGGTGAGCGCTTAGAAGTATTCACCCCTCTTTTCAGGAACACCACTGAGCACATCTTAATCACGGGACAGACACACGCGTCCATCTCTTCATGGACATGATGTGTGTGTTAACGAATGGGGTCGACAGGGCCAAATTGTGCAACAGTACTTAATGGCAAAACCCAATAATTGTACACAGCATTACTAAAAGCTTGCATTCTATAAAATGTTTGAAATTGTGTGTGTGTGTGTGCGTGCGTGCATAGTAACACCATGAAGTCTTTTTTTTTTACCAGACACTTATATTAACATCATGTCTTTATTTCTCCCCTGTTGTAGATTGTTGTAGAGAGGACGGACCCTTGATCTTCTGCCTTCTTGCACCACCAATACATACTGACATGTAACTCGTCAGGCTTTCACCTTGATGGCGTTTGTGGTGGAAACCCTGAAAACATTATAAGGACAAGTAATTCATACACTGGGTAAGAGCAAAGTCACAAAGGTCTTATTATAACTTCTGCAGAAGGACCAGTGTCTCGTACAGCAAACAGCTGCGGCATTGAGAAAGGTAATGTCTTTCTCTCAGCTGTCCCATTTTATACACCAACATCTTTGCTAACATAATCAACGCCCTGCACATGGAGTTCCTTCATTCAAACTCTCGACTCTTTATCTGACCCAGACCAGATGTCTTCGCCTCATCATTTATTCAATAGCAACTACAATCAGTTGGTTTCTGTTCTGTCCTCTGCCTTTTCTTCCTGTGTTTCATCAGACAGGTTTAAAGCTTCTACAGTCTACATGGCACACTAACTACAAAGATCAGAATTAATACATGATTAAAATGCGATTTTTCCGTTACACGTCCCCACAGGCTAAGACACGTCTAGGAGTTCTTGATGGACAATACAAAAATAGTCGCATCTTTTTCTCACATGAACTTTGGTAGTGCAAGCTAAAGATAATAGGACCATCGACAGCACAGTGGTGGATCAGCGCTCTGGTTTACTGATGGGGTAGGGGGGTTGGGGTACACATACACATACTGTACATGTCACACACTAAGACAAAGGCAGGTGGAGGACGGGCAAACCTTGATTGCTTCAAAAGATGACCCTCACATGCTGCACGTTTTACTCCTGATTGTTGCAGCAGATTATTATATAGTGTAGACAGTACGGATGTACAGTACAGTGTATGGTTTTTACTTTATTTCCCATGTTTGGTATTCAAAGGAAGAGCACTACAGAAACAGACACATTTAAAAATAAATATAGGAAACAAGGGAGATAAGTGTTGTGTAAGAATAGAATGCAAAGGTAGCATCATTGGTTTCCTTTTGGCTTTCAGCCGTTGCATGCATCGAATGTGACGCTTGCTTACAAAGCCAGGAACACTTTCACATGTACATTACAGCACTGATGGAGCATCTCATAGTGCAGCTCTTATAATACACCACAGAAAACATCCAAGAAGGAAACATTTCTTTAATGTGCTATGTTTGACTTTTGGTTAAAGCATTTGGTTTCTCTATGCATAATTTGTTTGATAATGCTATTAGTGTCATGGGATCTGATGGTGATAAAGGGTTCAAACAAGTACTGACAGAGCACAGCACATAAAATGTAATGATTTACTTTAAATAAGAAGTGAGAAAAATAAGATGATGTGAGAAGAAATATAACCTTTGCAACAGGAAACAGAAGACCACTTTTGTTTTACACTGTCGTTCCCCAGCGCTTCCTGTAGCCCATAGTCACAATAAACTTTTGTTAGACTTTCCATTTACAGCATGTAGCAGCTTTATAAGGCAATGCCCCTGAAACATCCAGGCAGCATGGCATTACTATAGTCTAAAAGGAATTGAACCTACCTACAGGTTTTATTACCTATAGATTAACCATATAAGATATATTTCTTCTTCTGTTTCTACAATAATCAATAATCACCCCAAGATGTTGCTCTCTTGCCGGAGATGGATTTGAATAATAATAAAAAAAAACATCACAACATTGATAATTGCCCAACTGGTTTCCTATCGTTCCTATCTGAACTTGGGTATTTTGTCTGGGTTTGTTGAAATGTATAACTGGGTATCATCAGCATAACAATGGAAACTAACCCCATATCTTCTAATGATGTTACCCAAGGGAAGCATGTATATGGAGAACAGCAGAGGTCCTAAAACTGACCCTTGTGAGACCTGAAAGTTTTACTGACATTACACTATACAGTTCTCCAGTCAGATCTAGAAAATGGTATTGTTCAGATAGGTAGGATCTAGACCATTTTAATGCCTGTCCCTGAGTACCTAAGTGATAAGCGATTTATGAGAATATTATGCTCTATAGTGTCGAATGCAGCACTAAGATCAAATAAGACTAGTATTGAGATGCAGCCTTGATCCAAAGCTAAAAACAAATCATTTCTGATTTTAACTAGTGTAGTTTCTGTACTATGATGGGGCCTGAAACCTGACTGAAATTCTCCGGGGATGTTGTTTAAGGCGGCGCATATTTGAGCTGACGCCATCTTTTCTAATATTTTTTATATAAACGGAAGGTTTGAAATCGGTCTGTAATTTATTTAATTCGGGTCCAAATTAGACTTTTTTAAAAACAGTCTTAATAACTGCCAAGATTTTGTACAAGATCTTGTACAAGATGGCGCCGGTGAGGTCGGCTGCCGTCACGACTGCTCCGACCGACTTTACTTTGTTTTCGTCTTTTTATTTAATTTCTAGCAACTTTAATCCGGCCAATTCATCACAATTGAGTGCATTAGGTACGATAGAGATACTCTTATTTCTATTGGTCTACAATGTACTCACAATTCGACGTTTTTGACTCCGGATCCGAGCTGGCCGAGTGAGATCCTGAGGGAAAACAAAGGACGCGACGCGAAGCGGCGGCCCCGAGGAAAACGAGCCGGCGTCAGGAACAGGCTGAGAGCCCGTGCACACCGCACACCTCTGCCTAGCATCCTGCTCGCCAACGTCCAGTCTCTGGAGAACAAGCTCGATGACCTCAGGGCCAGGATAAAGTTCCAGAGAGACATTCGGGACTGCAATCTTCTCTGCTTCACCGAGACATGGCTGAACCCAGCGGTGCCGGACCACGCCATCCAGCCGGCCGAGTTCTTCTCGGTTCACCGCATGGACAGGACAAGGGACTCGGGGAAGACAAGGGGAGGCGGCGTGTGTTTAATGGTGAACAGCGGCTGGTGCAACAGCGCGAGCGTTGTTCCTCTCGCACGCTCCTGCACACCCAACCTGGAACTATTGACCATCAAGTGTCGTCCTTTTTATCTTCCTCGGGAGTTTACATCGGTCATAATCAGCGCCGTTTATATTCCGCCACAAGCGGACACGGACACTGCCTTATGCGAGCTGCATGAGGCACTCACACAGCACCAGACACAGCACCGGGACGCTGCGCTCATTGTGGCGGGAGACTTTAACAGTGCCAACCTCAAACGCGCAGCGCCGAACTTTCATCAGCACATCACATGCCCAACCAGGGGTGAAAGGACACTGGATCATTGTTATACAACAGTCAAGGACGGCTACAAGGCACAATCTCGTCCACCGTTTGGGAAATCCGACCATGCCGCCATCTTCCTCATGCCAAAATATAAACAAAGGCTCAAACAGGAACTTCCGGTTCAGAGGGAGGTCGCGCGCTGGACGGACCAATCGGTGGCCGCGCTTCAGGACGCACTCGATGACGCAGACTGGGACATGTTCCGGAACAGCTCCGATGACGTCAGCATGTTTACGGAAGCGGTCGTGGGATTCGTCGGGAAACTAGCGGATGATACCGTGCAGAAAACGACCATCAGAACGTTTCCCAATCAGAAGCCGTGGGTGGATAAAACCATCCGCGACGCTCTGAGATCTCGCGCCGCTGCCTACAACGCGGGACTTACATCGGGGGACATGAACCAGTACAAGGCTGCGTCCTATAACGTCCGGAAGGCGGTTAAAGAGGCGAAGCAGCGCTACGGAAGGAAACTAGAGTCACAACTCCAACAGAGTGACTCTAGGAGCCTGTGGCAGGGACTAAGGACAATCACGGATTATAAAACACCAACATCCGGTATGACGAACGCGGACATGACTCTGGCAGACGAGCTGAACACCTTTTATGCTCGCTTCGAGGCTGCAGCTAAAGACGCTAGCGTTGCTAATGCTAGCGGCGCTAACGGCTGCAGAGAGGAAGTCACTGCCAGCACCGGAAACGCGTTCATCATCTCCGAGCATGACGTGAGGAGAGCCTTCAAGAGAGTGAACATCAGGAAAGCAGCAGGACCAGACGGCATCTCAGGTCGAGTCCTCAGAGCCTGCGCAGACCAGCTTGCACCTGTGTTCACAGAGATATTCAACCTCTCCTTATCTCAGTCGGTGATCCCCACATGCTTCAAAGAGTCCATCATTGTTCCTGTTCCGAAGAAACCACATCCTGCTTCCCTCAATGACTATCGACCTGTAGCCCTCACCTCAGTGGTGATGAAATGCTTTGAACGGCTGGTCAGAGACTTCATCATCTCTTCACTACCCGACACTCTGGACCCACTACAGTTTGCATACCGCCCGAACCGCTCCACAGATGATGCCATCTCTCATCTCCTCCACACAACACTCACTCACCTGGACACTAGAAGGGGGAATTATGTTAAAATGCTTTTCATCGACTACAGCTCAGCATTTAATACCATAATTCCCTCCACACTCACCACCAAGCTGGAGCATCTGGGACTAAGCTCATCTCTGTGTCAGTGGATCTCTAATTTCCTAACTGGGAGACCACAGGCAGTAAGGATGGGTGGACACGTCTCAGCCTCTCTCACTCTCAGCACTGGAGCCCCACAGGGCTGTGTTCTGAGCCCCCTGCTGTACTCTCTGTACACACATGACTGTGCGGCCACTACCAGCTCCACCACCATCATCAAGTTTGCTGACGACACCGTCGTGGTGGGCCTGATCTCTGACAACGACGAGACGGCCTACTTGAAGGAGATTGGAAATCTGGAGAACTGGTGCCAGAGGAACAACCTTCTTCTAAATGTCAGTAAAACAAAGGAGCTGATAGTGGACTTCAGCACTAAGCAGGAGAGGAACTACCAGACCCCCGTCATCAACGAGAGCCCAGTGGAGAGAGTGGACTGCTTCAAGTACCTCGGTGTTCACATCACGCAGGACCTATCATGGTCCTGTCACATCAACACCGTGGTGAAAAAGGCCCGACAGCGTCTCTACCACCTCAGACGCCTGAGAGACTTCAGACTGCCCTCCAAGGTGCTCAGGAACTTTTACTCCTGCACCATAGAGAGCATCCTGACGGGAAACATCGCATCCTGGTTCGGGAACAGCACCATGCAGGACAGACGAGCCTTACAGAGGGTGGTGCGATCAGCTGAGCGCATCATCCGAACTGAGCTTCCTGACCTGCACTCTGTCTACAGCAAGCGGTGCTGGACCAAGGCCAGGAAGATCATGAAGGACCTCAGCCACCCCAGCAATGGACTGTTCTCTCTGCTGCGGTCTGGGAAGCGCTTCCGCTCCCTCAAGGCCAATACAGAGAGACTGAGAAGGAGCTTCTTCCCGCAGGCGATACGGTCTCTCAATCAAACCAACACACTGGACTAATCACCTTTGCATTTTCTTGCACACACAGAACGGACAATTATGTCGATGCACATTGCACATATATGCACATATGCACATTTTGCACACTTCAAGGACCTCTTTTCACACCCCCCTCATCTCATTAAAAAAAAAAAACTACCTCAAGTTTTTTCACTGACTATAGCCGTAATATATTACATCACATTCCACTTCTGACAAGAGCACATTCTTTCATACCTCAGATTTTATGTATATATATATATATTTTGTAACTTTGTTGGAATCTGTTTTATAGGTTCCTTTTGTAAAAATTATTTAAGGTCACGGAGCGGTCGTATAAGCATTTCACTGCATATCGTACTGTGTATGACTGTGTATGTGACAAATAAAATTTGAATTTGAATTTGAATTTGAATTTGAATTTAGGGAGGTGACCTAAATATAATGAGGGATTAATAATGCTTAGAAGCCGCTCTCCAGCTGTATGTATCACTTCTTTTAGAAATCTAGTTGGGATTGGATCTAACAATAACAAGCATGTTGTTGATTTAGCCGTGGCGATAAGGTTGTACAGCTCTTCCTGTAAAGAGAGAATGATCAGCATAATAATGTGTACTGGAAGTTCAGTGTAACAGGAGATGTGTTAAAATTAAAAAGAGTCCAGTTTGTGCCTGGAGGCTCAGGTAGACTGTAGGAGATTCCAGTCCTGAGCTATCGAACAACTGAAGTCACAGGTCCCCAGAGCATCAATCGATGATAGGACAGTCTTAATGGAAACCATCCCCAGCTACCATACGAATCCAGGCAGACCACACGGGGCATCCATGCGACGAGATCTCCAACCAGAAGCAGGACTCCAGGACGGGTTAGACGGCTCCAGAGGGCAGAGGGGTCTGGATCACTGGCAACTCAGGAGCGAACATGTATAGCTCGACAGAGAGACAGAGAGAGGGAAAGGAGAGAGGGAGAGAGAGAGAGAGCAGAAAAGGAGAGAACAGAAAATAAGGAGAGATGGCAGTTAGGTATGGTCACAGTCAACATGTATAAGGTGAATGTATATTAGTGCAAAGTGCAAGCAGGGACTCCGGCAGGACCAACTATAACAGCATAACTAAAAGGGAGAGCCAGAAGGAAACACAAACATGAGGGCTCCCTGAGATGTAAAGCAACCAATCACCTCACCGTCAGCAAACCTGAGTGAACAATGAGAGTGGGGAGGACAGCATCTAAACATACCAGTTCACCAGAATACTCTACGTCCATGAGTCCCCCAGATCTGCTCCTTTACCTAAGGTTAATCTATTTACAAAAATGCTTGGCTAAATAAATAAGTTTTTAGCCTAGACTTAAACACTGAGACTGTGTCTGAGTCCCGAACATTAATAGGAAGACTATTCCATAACTTTGGGGCTTTGTAAGAAAAAGCTCCGCCCCCTGCTGTAGTTTTAATAATACGTGGTACTGACCAGCAGCCTGCATCCTTTGATCGAAGTAGGCGTGGCGGATCATAAGACACTAACAGTTCACTCAGATACTGTGGCGCGAGACAATTTAGTGCTTTAAATGTCAAAAGTAGTATCTTAAAATCGATGCGAAATTTCACAGGGAGCCAATGCAGTGTAGCTGCATTCTGCACCAACTGAAGCTTGTTTATGCACCTAGTTGAACAGCCAGACAGTAAGGCGTTACAGTAGTCCAACCTAGAGGTGATGAAGGCATGAACTAGTTTTTCTGCATCATTTAGTGACAATATGTTTCTTATCTTGGAAATATTTCTAAGGTGAAAGAAAGCTATCCTGGTAATATTATCTACATGTGCTTCAAACGAAAGGCTGGAATCTATAATCACACCAAGGTCTTTTACTGTTGCACTTGATGGAACAGAAAGGCGTCTAAAGTTACAGTGTGATCAGAAAGCATACTTCTAGCTACTTGTGGTCCTATGTGGTCCAATCCTCATCAGGATTAAGCAGAAGAAAATTAATTAACATCCAATCTCGTATGTCCTGCACACACTGCTCAATTTTAGCAAACTGGTTTTTCTCATCTGGTTTTGCTGAGACATATAATTGTGTGTCATCAGCATAACAATGAAAACTAATACCATGTTTACGAATTATGTTGCCCAGAGAAATGAAATGACTTTCCGCTACGGGAATAACGCTGCTCTCGCGCTCTCTAACCCTCTAATCACTAAAGTCTGGATGCGCTCCTCTAATGCTACTAACTTCTCTGTCAGGGTGCTAACTAACACACACCTATCACAAATACAATTATCACTAATGACGGAGGAAGAATGTCTAAACATCCTGCACTCCACACACTGAGCGAGCTGAATAGTAGACATAATAACCGGAGTTATTATGATACGCGCGTTCTCCCAAAAAGCGCAAAAAACGGATAAAGTCCAGTAGTATTAAAGCGTAGAAACTAGTTTGTTATTTAGTAAAAACGGGAAAAATATATAATTATAAAAAACCTAACAAAATATAATCTAAAACGCTGTTACAAACAGACGAGAAACTTTCGCGGGAACAATACGAAAAACAGGAAGCTACGTCATCCAACAGGAAGTCCAATAACACCAACAACAACACACAAGATAAATAAAGAATATCACATTGTGGCATGGCTTTTTTAATTAGTTCTGGTTACTTTCTTAAAGCCAGTTCTAAATTAAAACATTTTATTTATTTGTTAAAAAGAAGTTTTGTGGCCCACCTGCAGTACCTTTATGACTCAGTAGCACCCACAGTTTGGGAAACGTTAGCTCTAGCTGGATTGATACTGTAGCCGTCTCATCACTTCCCTGCTGTAGTTCTTCTGCAAGTCTGTAATGTTCTACAAAACATTCCGGATGTCATTGTATATCACCACGGATCTCGTAAAACCACTGCCCCACAGGGTTACCAGTGGCCATTCTCACGCGCAGTCACAAGGCAGCGCCACCATGTTGTCATTCAAGGGGAATGCACCACACCTGGATGCATGTCTGTATAGAACCCAGGATAAAGCGACAGACGTGCGGACATTTAGGTAGCATTAGGTCTGGGAGCGTTGCTCTGATATAGGAAAAAGGAGAAAAGATAAGTGAAAAGAAAAGAGAAAACTGTGTTTGTATTTGGTGTTTTGAGTTAATTTTTCTTTGTGGCTTCTGTTTACACAATCACTCCAGAACCTCCCCTCTGACTATATATAATTATATTGTGACTATGATTAAGAAGATTAAGCTCAGTTTCCAGCCCTGTGAATGTGAATGGTGTTTTATTTAAATGTGCCATTTTTGACAACGTGACATTCAATGATATGCAAAAAAAAAAAAAAAAAGTGAGGGTCAAATCCTTTTTCATATTTGTGAATTTTAATTTAAAATTCTTTTAAAATGGAGCATGGTGTGCCAATTATAACCAAAATGTAAAAATTTCCACCTTTACTGGTACAAATAATAGACATTTCAGTAGGTTTAAAGGCCATTTTACAGCTGTTGGAATAAAGTTATTTTCTGTTATTTATTGTAGCAGTTCTTGGACAATGAGGTGTTATGGTTGCCTTGGCTAATAACCTTTTGTTCTTTACACACTCGTGTCCTGACAGAGATTTCCAAAATAGCCAAACAATTTGTTGTAACAGCCTGCTTTGTGAAATTACTTGACATTGTTGCCTTGTTAAAACTACAGTTTCTTACAGTAAATACAAGCACAAATGTTCTTATAGAACACTCTCTGTTCTAGAGCCTGCTGCATAACATGTTGGGAAATGTACTACAATTACTTCAAGTATGTCAGTGCAAAGCTGTGATAGACATTACACCTAATCATAAAGCTTATAAAGATGAAGATGAAGGGAGTTGCTTAAAATGTAATGCCATGTAAACAGCAACATTATGTAACATTATGTAATATTATTAACTGAATATTAATTTTTGGACTTTGAAGCTAAAAAAAAAAACAGAACTATAAGTAGTGAGAAAGATAAAAAACAACAATAACAGAACCTTGAACAGGAACAGAATAGCAGCTCGGTTTAGTTCAGCTTCGCTCACATGTTAGACATATACACACCTCACACACAGAGAGGAAGTGAGAGCGAGGGCCAACCTGGATGTACAGATGTACAGTACACAGATAGTACAGATGAGTGAATCATAAGTGTATTGTTTTTTTTTTTCTTTATGGTTCCCATGATTGGTGTTGAGACCAAGAGCACTACAGATACAGACACAGACACGGACAGTGAAAAGGAAATACAAAAGTATCTCTTATGTATTGTGAAAGAATGTAAGACAAAGACACTGTCATTAGTTCTCTGCTGGCTTTCAGCAGTTGCATCCAATTTAACCATGTGATGCTCGTCTGTTTGAATTAAATAAGGTTTTATTTGGTTAAAGTTGACTATGGCATGCCAAAATTTACTCACACTAGATTTGCAACCCTCCTAAATGGAAATGACTACTGGACTGGGCACACTCAAATTTTGCACAGGGGTGTGGAAGAGTAAATTAAAAGCCAAACCAAAATAAATTGGCAAAGAAATATTTATTAACAACAAGTTAACGTTTACGGTTGCCGAGAAGTGCAAAACAAAATAACAAAACGGAAAACGAAAACTCACGAACCAAAACCAAAAAGAAAAATCTGATGAAAATGTCTCATCCAATCAACGATAAGAATCAACATGTGTAGTTTGCAAAGAAATTCTAAAATCCGATTGGACGAGCCATCTGTCGCTCAAAATGTACCTGAAGTACCGCAGCCTCACAGAGATTTAAATGCCATGATTACTTCATGCCTGGAGAGAAGGGAACAGCATGATCGCAATGTGGCAACACTGTAATGCACCAGGACCTCTCCCATCCTGCCCGCACTCATCTCAGTGTGCAAAGCTGAAAGACATCATCAGCAAGATTGCTTCCATTTGCGATTCAAAGTGGAAGTGCTTCCAAAGTGGAAAAAAACTGTCAAAATCAATGAGAAATATTTGTCAGCTTCTGTGTACCATCTCCAGACTGATGGCCTGGTGAAGGATTCTGATCAGGAGCTCAAAAGAATTTTACAACAAGCGGTGGATGAAGGCCATCACATGACCAGCTGCTCCACCGCCAGAGAAACTCCTTAAGCCTCCACTGGCTTCACACCCTTAGAGCTGCTGTTTGGGAGGAGGCCAGGTGGTCTGATTGAAATTCCAACAAGGTGATCAAGTTTTGCCACTATCAGTGCCAGCTGTAAGTTCCTCAGAGTAGACTGAGAGCACTCTGGGGCAACATGGCACAAAATGCCCTGAAGGGGCTGTTATACTTGTAATACTTGTTCTTGTATATGATCTAGGCCTCACATAGTAAAGACATAGAAAAGATTTGGTCCTAGTCACCTTTTTCTATTTTTTTCTACTGCTTTGTCTTTCATGTACATCATTAGCATATACACAATTCTTTATATTTATTTACTTTGCCAAGATATATTTGTCTGTATTGGTACAGTATTTCCCTGTGATCTATGAACCAAAAGACCTCTAACTTAAGACATGAACCAGTGATGCAGATGCAGATGATCAAGCTGGTGATTAGTATACCGCTGATGCTAAATGCTGCGTGGTTGGAAGAGATGAGAGGGGAACTGAGGTCGCTGCTGAGGTTGGAACATAAACAACCAAGTTTGACATTTTTACCTTTAGACACTTTAGCCTGTCTCATTGAAACATTTGTTTCCATTCATTTAATCTACATCATTTAAATTTTAGCCTGTCTCATTGAAACATTTGTTTCCATTCATTTAATCTACATCATTTAAATTTGTTTAAAAATGTATGATAGAATGTCTATAAAACTCAGGCAACATATATAGAGCTTTGGCTCTCAGGTTTTAAAGAATTCGTGAAAAATATAGTAAAATATGTACCTAACTTTAGCTATAACAATTATATAACAAGTTTATATACTTTTTTAATCTAACGAAATTAGATTTTGTGAGGAAGTTCTTGCTGCTTACACGGGACACACGACTCATTCATCCACACATTCCCGACAATGGGAACATGCTTATTTTATATTTATTTTATGCTTATATTTTTAACTAATAGAATAAGCAAATCTATAAAAAAATCTTTGATTACTTTAAGCATTTACCAGCATAATCATCATCCACTTTAAAGTGCTTCAATAGAATAAATAGAATTTGATTCAACTTGATGAACAGACGGGAGGATTATATGATGATAAAAATCAGACTTAATTCTAAAAATAACAGAAATGTGTCTACATTGTGTATACATCATAGTTGTAAACTCTCCAATATTATGCAATGTGTTAAAGCATATTGTGTATACTGTGTATACTGTGTGTATATATGATGTTTCATATTACTTTGTTAATTCAACTTATAGTACATCTACATCTAATACAAGGATTTTAGGCTGCTGACATTGATTCTCCTTACCTGTTTGGCAGCTACGAATCATCTCAAGAATGGCAATTAAAAGTAATTAACAACATAACAATGGCTCGTAACAAAGACCTGATTGCAAAGCGTTACTGAGGCGTTAACAAACCAAATTTTTAGACACAACAGAATTTACCCCGAGCCCAAGAAAGGTTCTGGGGTGCTGTTACCAACCTTTATTCAGCTCTCCAAAGGTTGTAAGGTATTTGCATTAGTATAGATTCAATAGCAAATTCAGCTGAGTGGAATGGGGGTTGTCACAGTGTGCACTTGGGACAAGCATGTGCCCTGATCCTTTCCCATGTTACATTACTCTGAAGGTTTCCTACAGTACGTAGGCGCCTCGCCTTCTCCAGGTGTGTAAAGGAGAAATGCTGCTAGATTGAATACTGCCATTTCACCAGCCTGAGAAAGCTTTAAAAGTACTGTAAGGTTGCCTTAATGTCACCATTTCACCAGCTTGAGTGTGCTTTAAAGACGGGGTGGACTGAATGCCACCATTTCACCAGGCTGAGCATAAAAGCAGCATGCAAAACTGACGATGCCAGATGCCTCTGGGATTTCTAGGGTGAATGGATCAAAAGCCCCCATTCAGCTTTGTTTATAAGATGTACTTGTTTTGCCTTGGATATGTATTTGCCATTACGCATGTTCACTGCCATGGCCTGGGTTTGATTCCTACACTACACTTTTGTCATTATAAAGCTTGAATAAACAGACGGTTTTGTTGGGAAGGGCATCAGGCATAAAACTTTTGAAATTATTAGCCATAACAATAACTCCAAACCTACCACCAATCTAATTTTATAGTTTTTTTTTTTAGTTTTTTTAAATTTTATTTCTGCATAACTTGGATAGTAAAAAGCTAAAGGATTCATATTTGTTTTCCAAACACATGTTGTTCTTCACTTAATCTACAGTATAGCATTTTTTTGTTGTTGCCAAGTTTCATGTGTCATTATTATGTCTAGTCTGTGTCTTGTCTTCTTAGAATTTTTGCGTGTACATGAAGGGCAAAAGCAGCTCAGCTCTAAGATGCAGTCTATAGTATGTACAGTACATGAGCCTGTTGAATCCAACCATTTTTTTTTTAGCATATTCTTACTGCCCATATACACAGTACATATGTCTCATTAATCCACAAGTTAACCGCACTGGTAGTTTTTCCTTTTTCTTTTTTTATAAACATACACTGTAAAATTCAACATGTTCATTTTTTAACAAATATAATAAGCAAATCTATAAAAAAAAAATTATTTGCTTACTTTAAGCATTTACCCTCATAATGAACATCTACTTTAATAGGAACACCTGAACACGTCTCATCGCCCAATCATGTGGCTACATGGAAAAGTATACAGATACACTGACTGAACACATTGACTGAATTTTTGTAATTAACAATGCGTTTCATATTATAAATATGAATAACATTTTAAAGTAATATGTACAATGTGCTTTTATTGGAAATAGAAACAGAAACAGAACTTGATGTAGAAACATTATATGACAATAAAAATTACAACTCAAGGCAATTAAAAGTAATTAATGACTTAACAATGGCAATTAATACTTGATAGCAAGGGGTTACTGAGCCATTAACAATTTTTTTTTTTAAAGACGACATAATTTACACATAGTTTCACTGCTGAAACCTGCCAAACAGGTAAGGAGGCGATACCAATCCTTATGAATCAATAACTTCACAATAAACGAAAGTGAAAGTAATTAATGACTTAACAACGGCATTTAATGAACTCTTGATTGTAAGACGTTACTGAGCCATTAACGAACTGGATTTTTTTTAAACACAACAGAATTTACATCAAGCCCATAAAAGGATGTGAGGTGCTGTTGCTTTTTGAGCTCTCCAAAGGTTGTAAGGAACGTACATTAGTGTAGAATTAGTGCACATTCAGCTGAGTGGAATGGGGGCTGTCACGGCGTGCACTTGTAACAGGCATCTGCCCAAATCATTTCACACCTCACATTGCACTGAAGGTTCCCTACAGCGGCCTCTGCTTATCCAGGTGTATGAATTTCACCAGCCTGAGAAAGCTTTGAAAGTGGGATTGAGTGAATATTGCCGTTTCACCAGGCTGAGCATGAAAGCAGCATGCAAGAAGGATCAATGGACTGAATGCCGCTGTTTGATCACTGCAAAGCAGTAAAAAAAAATGCCTATATGAGCTGCCTGAAGACTTTTATTTACGAATGGCATCAGCATGCGTGATCCAGCCAGTGGTAAGGAAAGGCTGATACATTCACCAAGTCCCTTGTTCCCAGTAGGAAAACCCTCCTAGGCGTGGATGTCAAATGGATGGCTAAGTGGGCTGGTTGAACCCGGCAGGAGCTGCACCCCATCTAGAGCCACTCTGTCTTTGCCAACACTCACTATCTAGCCTGCTGGGCACTGAATCTGTGCCTGCCTGTGCATGCACTCACTATTTTCCTCCACTTATTTTCCTACTTCCTCATTAAATCCCATCTCTTTTCCTATAGCTCCTACAAAATTATAATTCTGAAGAACTGATCATAGTTGATAAAATAGTTTGGGGGAAAAAAAAAAACAGACTTAGGTTTGCTGTAATAAATCCCTCCTCCTGTACTCCAGACTCCTCCTTCCAATGCACCCTAAAAACACTACATCTTAGATCCCTTCCTCAGTACAACACACAACTCCATCACATCGTCACACTTCTGCCATCCAGCAGCAATGAGGTCACTAGTGGCACTTGTGTTCATCTGCATGTTTTTACCAAAAGGTAAGAAATCTTATATGAATACGTGTGTGTGTGTGTGTCAGAGAGAGAGAGAAAGAGAGCGTCCCAAAGTATAATTTTTACGGCAGCAAAGGCCATATGCTGTACCTTTAAGCCATAGAAATGATAACTTGAGAGGCTGTATCTCTCAACACGGTTGTCCTATACTGCCACTATTCAGGCAAGACAAAGGAAATAAATGAGTCTTTTGGTGTCAGTATTACAATGTATTTTAGATTTTGGAACTGATCACAATAAAAAAGTCTTCTTCAAAATATTTATAAGCTTGAGACAAATCATCTGATCTAAGTCTCACCAATTTCAACCTAATTAAATTTTCAGTTATTGTCAACACATACTTTTTTAAACTTCTCCTAACCAACTGGCATGGAATTTGGTAGAGTTGGTCTTCAGTCACTTTTAGAAAAAAAAGTATCAAAACAATCTAGATAAGCCAAACAGTTTAAATTAGCCCATGAACCTATAGGTTGTGCCCCATATTTAATAATAAACTGCTCATATTTAGGACTTCCAAGGACACATCCTAGGGTTCATTTCGTCAGCTTTTTGGGGCTGCTGAAACAAAAAATCCTCATAGATCCATGCATAAGAAGGTCTACCAAGTTACAACGCGGTTTGCCAAAAAGTGCTAAGATTTTGTACAAATTTACCTTTGTGTGCATCTTTTCTAATTAATAATCCCCCGCTATCTCCAAACAAGAAGGTCATAAGCACTCTTACAACCTCCTATTCCACTGATCCCATCAGAAGCCCTTCATTAGGGCTCTTATAAACATTATCACATCTCATGGTGTGGCTCTCCAATCCGCACCACATACAGTTGGTCTGATATTGTGAGAACCGTTAATGTTTTTGCACAAAAGTGTTTACTATTATTCATAATTCTTTCTCATAAGGTGCCACAAAATAAATGGTTTTAAGGTAAATTTGGTTAGACATGCCCTGCCAGTGCCAATCGCCTCATGTTGTATTTAAAATAATATATATATATATATATATATATATATATATATATATATATATATATATATATATATATATATATATATATATAAAACACGAATCTACATTTAAAATACAAATCTGGTCTGTTTCCAATTCACTTACATGGAAGACTTTACTTTCACTTTTACTTTCACTTCAGCGAGCCACTAGAGGGCAGCAGAGACCATCTGTCTTAATTTTTCCAACTCTGGCTTAAAGCTGCTGACATTTTCCAGCTTTCTGTGACAGTTACTAGTCAGTCACTTCATTAAGCCTTTATGAAGAGCAGAACATAAGGAGTGCATATAGATTACCTGCTGTGTATACTGTAATTACAGTACGTGTATCAAATTCAGTAATTCTACTTAAATAAAAGTTTTCTTTTTTTTTTTTCCCGGACACTATAAAAAAAATTATATACATGCAGATATTGTATTGAGCCATATTTGAGGCACATTTGTATCATTCTGTGTGTATATATGTGTGTGTATATATGTGTGTGTGTGGGTGTGTGTGTGTGAGTGAGAGAGAGAGAGAGACATATACAACAGACGTATACAGAATTATTGTGAAATAAAATAAAATATATTCTTTGCTGAGTTTGCCTCCTTTTCTTGTTTTATTTCTTTCATTAGGTGAACCCCTGACATGTTACACTTGTGATCCCACTAATTGTGTCGGATATAGAATGCAGACCTGTTCTGCACCCTCTGATTCCTGCCTCAATGCAACAGGTAAATAATACTGGGAAACTTTTTGAAATGCATGGATTTGTAACACTGTGCATTATGGATTATTAATATCTATTGCATATGCAAAAGCAAACTACTGTATAAACTTCATAAACTATGAAAGGAACTATTCAAAACAAATCAGTAAGCATTATACTTTATTACTAAGTCTACTCACATGTGATGTTTCTTTATGTGATACATGTCTCTTTTAGGTTAATAATCTATTAGACTCTATGAAACACTATTAATTATTAACAGCAGTTTAGAAAAAAAAAAGAATAAAACATTTATATATATATAATAGTTATTTTCTCGCTTTTTCTTTCTCCTAGGTACTGTATTGGGCCAACAGTTTGTTTTGAAAACCTGTGCACCGAAGCAGATCTGTAGTGTGTTTCTGCCATCATCCTCGGGATTTACACTTCAATCTGGGTCGTGCTGTCAGACGGACCTGTGTAACGGTGCTGAGAGATTCACACTAAGCCTCCTGCTCATGTTTGTCCCCATGCTGTCCTTCTTCCTCTTTCCTTGAAAAAAAAAAAGACTTTTTTCATTGCTGTCAGTTCTGAACTAGATAATCTTCTGGATTATCTGTGAGGGGGTGAGGGGGGTGGCGGGGGGGTGAGGGTTTCTCTTTAATATATGCACTATTGATCTAATTTAATAATCTAGTGTAAGTTGTGTTGGGGGAGTATAGCAATATCACAAACTCTACTAGCTGTTATTTTATTATAGTAATTTTTAATTTTTTTTTATTTTGTTAATCACACCAGCTCTGAAGCTTCAAAAATAAATAACTACATATGATTGAATCATTTAATAAAAATAAAATAAAAAAAGAAGATGGAGACTGCTTGAGAGTGGGGTATGTGGGGGTGTAGATCTTGGTTGTGTTGTCAATAAGGTACTGTAAAATGTACAATAAACAGATGTAAAACGTGTTCCATAACCGAGTACATTTGCTCATTTGTTCCACCACTCAATCAGAGCAGTTTAGTGGTGGAGTTGTGGTGGACATGCTATTTTGTGATTCAAAAACTTAACCTTAATGCAACCAGTATGTGCTGATTTACCTCAAGTTAGTAAATTACTCTGAAATTCTTATGCACATATTTAAGTAAAGAGTCTTTACTTCATGACATCACCTGCTCCTGTTCTTGTTAACCCTTATGAGTCTGCAGGTATTTCTGACATGTCTTAACATTTGTGTATTTCTCAGTTATATAGTTATAAAGTCTGATTATACTGTATTCAGCACAAACTGGGCTACAGTAATATGTGAGCAGCATGTATGCACTTTACAAGTGTGTTATTTTTTGTTGTTTTCAATAACCACACTTACCTGACATTTCCTCAAAATTAGTCACTGAAATGAGAGAACATAACACATTCATGACATTTGTGTACAAGACATCTGGATCTTGTAGTCTAGAGTTTTTGCTTTAAAATGATGGGACAATTATCCTGCTCACTCAATCAAAGAAAAAAATATCTTCATTTACATTTTCAAAGACCCATTTTTTTATTTTTTTTTTGCAAAGGCCATATGCAAAGAGATGAATAAATGCTGTAAAAAAAAATAAATAAAAAAAAAAAATATATATATATATATATATATATATATATATATATATATATATATATATATATATATATATATATAATAATAAAAAAATACAAAAAAAATAATAATAAAAAATTAAAAAATTATTTTTTTTTTTTTTGTAGTTTATTTAGAATATAGTTAACTGGCAGGCAAAATAGCTCACTCTTGCACCCTCTACATAACCCACTCGCTTACAGAGGGCAGGGAAAATTCCACAAGATTAAGTGGAAAGAGACACAGATGATCTTATACACAGAAGTCACATTTATGGCATAAATATGGCTGTGCAAAATACAGTGAAGAAAAGGCGTTGTGCCTCTCTAGAAAAGCAGTTCCTGTTTAACTGAAGACACAAGTGATCATTGCATACCTGGCATTTCCATGGTGTGTTTTTGCTGCCTACCATACGCTGCTTTGCAATGCGCACAGATCATGTGACCAGCAGGAGCAACATTTCTCTCACCCGAGGTCAGTCCATGTGCTGGTTGTATGTGTGTCTATCCACTTTAAAAATACAAGAAATCCATCGCAAATCTAGACCCAGGTTTTGGTCCAGGTTCGCATGAGGGCAGGAATCGCAGCGTGTCATCATCAGTCTGTGTTTTCTATGAAACAGTGATGGGCCGTCTGTATCTCACCTGCTTGTTTGAATTTGCTTTCTATCAAACAGGTGCTGATCATTTTCACTGTTGCAACTGTGTATAAAAAATTAAAAAATTAAAAAACAATATGAGCATGATAACAATGAAAGAAAGTACTGTATATTATCATCATCATCATCATCATCATCATCATCACTCACTAAGCTAGATAAGGCATTAGCTTAGCCACCAGGAGCTAACATGTTTATGCATGTTTGTGTTTCTCCATAAGAGATGTCAGTATGTTAGTCAGTTTTAGGGTATCTGTAGGTAACACTGCTAATCATGCTATGACTATGAAAGACAATGTTGGTTATAATCTGGCCATTGCTAGCCAAAATGACAAAAAAAAAAATATATCAGTTTTATATGATCAGAATAAGGATTATATAAGACTTAATAACTTACCCATGGTAACAGCTTACTGGATTCTCCTCCTCCGTTCTCTGTCAGAGTCTCTGCGTTGTTCTGAAGAAAAGCTAAACTCCTCCCACTGTCCAGAACATTCTGTAGACCTTCAGAATCCTGTACAGCATGTAACATCTTCCAAACGCGCAAAAACTCACTGAATCCGAGTGTCGCCGCGTTCCATTCCAAAGTGTACTTCAAAGTGTGCTCCCTACTCCGTCTTCTGTTCGCAGTGAATGTTGAAGGAAACTTCCCCCGATGTGACCAGTGCAGCCGTCACTTCCTCCATGCGTTACCATGGCAACATAAGCAGCTCGAATACCTGTCGGTGCTGCTGTGGAAATTTCACACTACGGACATTAAATATTAAATATTTATCGAAACAAAAACTGATACTGTCACGTTTCTGAGTGCGAGGCATAAACGCAAGAGGATCCAGGTGGTTAAGGGAAACGATGATTCTTTATTTATCAACATAAAAACATGGAAATGAACAAAACAGATATACTTTAAATGAAACGAAACCAAAACACGAATAAAGACGAGACATTCACTTTGGACTTAATGTAACAAATGCAAGACAAAAACTAGAACTCAAACACACCTTTTATAATGAAATTAATGATCAACTCGGATCAGGTGCGCGCCCACGTGACCTGACCGAGTTGAGAACTGGGAAATGAAGTAAATAACTGAAACTTAAGAGAACTACACAAAAATGTCTTAGGGCGCTTTGGCGCCCTCTAGGGGTTATCCCTGACAGATACCATATATACTATTGAAATGTGTTTAACCTGTAAATAAATTATTGATTAATAATAATAATAATAATAATAATAATTAAATTTAGAATTAATTATTATTAATAAAGTATAGCGATCTATTCATTTATTATAACTCTCCTATATAAAAGTAATACTATTATTAGTACTTATAAGCTCTACATAATAATTTATAATACTATATGATTAATTAATTAATTTAATTGGTTAAATTAAAAAGATATATTATTGTGTCCTATTAATATGATGTCCTTGATAATAATCACAATATATCCTTTTTTGAGCTTATGAGAAATTTTTCATTCCACTTTCCATTGAAGTGAAAACCGGTTGTTCACCTGTTCCCTACACCATTACAGTTCCTTTTAAACTGAACATTTTTGCTCGCTGCAGTTTGGAATCACACTTAACATGACTGTGTGTATTTGCATGCTGGGGGCGTGGTCTTGTATGTAGATTACCCAGACTATTTTCAAGGGACGCAGGCAGCTTGTCAGTACCGCATATTATGAAAACTACAGCAGAAGGCAGAGCTTCTTACAAAGCCCCAAAGTTATGGTTTAGCCTACTTATTGAAGCTCAAGTCTCAGAGACAGTCTTAATATTTTATCTAGGATAAAAACCTATTTAGATAGATAAATTTGTCTTAGGCAGATCTGCTGGATCATGGATGTACAGTAGAGTATTATGGTGAACGAGTATGTTTAGAAGCTGATTTTGATCACTCAGGTTTGTTGAAGGTGGAGTGACTGGTTGCTTTACTTCCCAGGGAGCACTCATGCCTGTGTTTTCCTTTAGCTCTTCCTTTTAGCTATGTTGTCATCATTAGTGCTTCCAGAATCCCCGCTTGCACTCTCTCTTCTCCTCTCTCTCTCCTTCTCCCTTTCCCTCTGTTTAGAGCTCCACATGCCGCTCCTGAGCTCTCAGTGATCCAGACTACCTCAGCCCTCTAGACCTAGCTGACACATCCTAGTGCCCTGCTTCTGGGTAGACATATCATATCATTACATGGAGGCCCTGTGTGGTCTGCTTGGGATGTGTGTGATAACTGCTGATGGTTGCATTTAACCATGAAGACAGTCCTGGTCTCAGCTGACACAGACAGCTGATCTTCAAGGATACCATAATTTATGGTCTCAATTTGCTAATTATGTGTCACTGTATATTGAATGTTTTATAGTTGAAATGACAGTAAAACACTACTTGACTTAACTTGACATTCACCTCAGGGGTAATGAAATGCTTTGAGCGGCTGGTCAGAGACTTCATCATCTCTTCACTACGCGACACACTGGATCCTCTTCAGTTTGCATACCACCTGAACAGCTCTACAGATGACGCCATCCACACATCACTCACTCACCTGGACACTAGAAGGGGGAATTATGTTAAAATGCTCTTCATCAACTACAGCTCAGCATTTAATACCGTAATTCCCTCCACACACACCACCAAGCTGGAGCACCGGGGACTCAGCTCATCTCTGTCCCAATGGATCCCTAATTTCCTGACTGGGAAACCACAGGCAGTAAGGATGGACAGACATGTCTCAGCTTCCCTCACTCTCAGCACTGGAGCCCCCCAGGGGTTGTGTTCTGAGCCCCTGCTGTACTTTTTGTACACGTATGACTGTGTGGCCACTACCAGCTCCACCATCATCATTAAGTTTGCTGATAACAAAGTCATGGTGGGCCTGATCTCTGACAATGATGAGACGGCCTACCTGAAGGAGATTGGAAATCTGGAGAACTGGTGCCAGAGGAACAACCTGATAGTAGACTTCAGCACTAAGCAGCAAAGGAACTACCAGAGCCCCGTCATCAACGAGAGCTTCAAATACCTTGGTGTTCACATCACACAGGACCTGACATGGTCCTGTCACATCAACACCGTGGTGAAAAAGACCCAACAGCATCTATACAACCTCAGACACTTGAGAGACTTTAGACTGTCCTCTAAAATGCTCAGAAACTTAATTGACGGGAAACATCTCAACATCGTTTGAGAACAGCACCATGCAGCACAGACAAGCCCTACAGAGGGTAGTGAGATCAGCTGAGCGCATCGTCCAAACTTAGCTCCCTGACCTGCACTCGATCTACAGCAAGTCGTGCTGGACCAAACCCAAGAAGATCGTGAAGGTCCTCAGCCACCCCAGCAATAGACTGTTCTCTCTGTTGCGGCCTGGAAAGCGCTTCTGCTCCTTGAAGGCCAATACAGAGAGACTGAGGGGGAGCTTCTTCCCGCAGGCGATATGGTCTCTCAACCAGATCAATATACTGGATTAAAACACCTCTGCATTTTTGCACACCTCATAGAAATGGACACTTATGGCAATTGCACATTTGCACATATATGCACATTTGCACACTTCCTGGACATTTTCACATTTCCATTTATTCTCATTTTCAGTTAAAATTAAATTACTGCAATATGTGTACAGACAGATACTAATTTCGATAAGTTTTTATAATTGAATTTTTTTTTTCTCCTATTTTGAATTTTGTTTTATAGCTAAACTTACTCTTATTTTCATTCTATTTTACTATTTATTTCCTTATTGCCTCTATAAATAGCAGTTTGTTCTGGGAAACTGGGTCGAGCATTGTTTGTTGGTGTTTGTTTGTTTGTTTGTTTGTTTGTTTGTTTGTTTGTATCACCGTCATGTGGGCATTCCTTTTTGTTACTTTAAGTTTATATTGGGTTCATGTTTTGTAACCTTTGTTTTCAGAGGGCTCTAGTTTTTGTTTTCTGTATGTTCTTTGTTCTGATGGATTCATGGAGCTGCCTTGTTCAGTGTTTAGTTAGCCTGTGTCTCCTCCTGTGTAAGTACTGTTTTGTCTTCTGGTTTACTCCCGGGTATGTGTAGCCACATGAGGGCTTAGCCGTTAGCAGGGTTGGCCGCTAGTAGGCCTTGACGGCTAGTAGGGTTAGCCCCTAGTAGGGTTAGTCTCCAGTAGGCTAGCCTCTAGTGGGATTGACTGCTAGTGGTTCTGGTCACTAGTAGGTTAGCCGCTAGTTTGGTATAGCCTCATGTGTGCCCTGCCTTTTGTCTTCCGGTCCCCTAGGTCAGTACTAACCCGGATAGTCACTAACCCCATTAGATACTAACCCGGTTAGGTCAGCATCCAGTGTCTCAGTATTCCATGTAGCTACTAACTACTAACCCAGCCAGTCTAGTCTCTGAGACCCTGTCTTTAGTCTGTAGCCCTGTCCAGCCCTGTCCAGTCCTGTCTCTCCAGGCCTCGCCCCATCTCTAGTTCCAGCCATGTCCTGTCCAGTCTTGTCTCTAGTTCCCCTATGTGTCTTTAGTTAGCTCCAGCTCCATGTTTCCTCATCCCTAGTTCTCTGTCGATTCCCTGTGTCAGCCCCTGGTTCCTTCTGTCAGCTCCCTGTATTAGCTCCTAGTTCCCATGTCAGCTCCTAGTTCCCATGTCGGCTCCTGGTTCCCTGTGTTCAGTTCCTGTGTTTTTCCTGAGCCCTAGTTTGAGTTTGTTGTTTTGGTTCCTTTGTTTGTTTGTGTCTGTTTTGAGTTTTGTTAATAAAGACACTTTCTGTTCACACACCCCTCTGCATGCATGCCTGCCATATATGCCCACGGCAACATCAGCCGGTCTAGCCAGCAACTACCACTAGACGTCATGACACTCCAAGGTTGGCTAGTTAGTTTTATGTTAATTTATGCTAAGTGCTCTGCTCAATGTGGCAAACAAGACATGTGAAGAACATTCCCCCCATTTTGTTCTGAAGTGAAGTCAGTCCAAGTCGTGCTCTTGCTACTGCCCAGCCAACTGTAAGTTCCCAGGGGTCAAACAACATGGGAAAACTCACAGAGAAGGGGCTGTTATACTTGTAATTGTACTAAATGTGACCAATATATAAAGCAGACCTGACCTTCAGGTTTTGATTCCTGCCTCAGTGCATCAGGTGAATGATGAAAATCTGTGCATCTCAAAATATTCCAATATTCCCAGTAAATTCTGGATTCTAATATATTACCAATGCAAGAGCAATTTATAAACTATGAGTGACAATGACCAAATGTTCTCTCTCTTTCCCCCTGCTACTATCCATGACAAGAAGTTTCATTTTGAAAGAAGTGCTGTCAGCTTCACTCTCAGGTTCATTACATTCGTCACTCTGCTCTTCTGTGGATTTTGTCACCATGGATCATCTGTAGCAGTTTATTTGCTCAGTAGCTGCAGTGGACATTGTGGACATCATTAGCATATACACCGTTTTGTTTATTTATTAAATTTGCTAAGATATATTTTTCTGTGTGGGGTATAATGCATATACAGTTTAATTACACATTAATCTATTAACCAAAGACCTCTAAACCTCTCTAACCTCTATCTTTGATGAATTACACAACACATACTGTTCAACATACCATCACAAGTGCTGACAGGAAGCCTTTAGAAGCCCTTGCATGATTTGTCTTTATTAAGTTCAACAGAAAAATGATGGGAAGCCTGAGGCAGTTGGTTTAGTCACGCAAAAATTTTCCCAACCATTCTATAGTCTGTGTTTGGCTTCTTAAAATTCTTGGCTGGGAATGAAGTGCAAAAGAATCTATGAGCCTATGAGCATGAGCCGTTGGCTCCAACAAAATTTGGGATATCTTACACAGCTGTAATAAAACATACTGTGTGTGTACATTATGTGCTGCCTTTGTTAAAAAGTGTTTGTGTTGGAAACTAACTCATGGTCTAAGTGCTGTAAAACCTAGGTTGAGAAATGCACCAATGCATGAGGACTATAAAGCAGCATTATTATACATGTTATATATATTAGACATGTGCACTACATTAATCCACAAGTGTCCAACATTGTTAGTATTTTTACTTGGAAAATAGTGTAAGAACTGTTTGAGAAACCATTTTGAAGTAAAATAATACAATATACATAAATTCAACAAGTCTATGTTTAAAAAAATGCGATAAGCAAATCTATAAAAAGTCTTTGCTTACTTTAAGTATTTATCCTCATAATCATCATCTACTTTAATAGGAACACCTGATGAAGTTCTTCATACCTTCGTAACCTTGATGAAGTTATGTCATTCAAGCAGCTGCAGGGAAAAGTATACAGATACAGATGTAGAGCCGGCCAAGCCAAGGAAAGGGGTTCCTCCTTTTAATGTTATTGCTACAGCAGAATGTTCTTATATAACAAGTATAGTAGATCTATAATAAAGTAGAGTGACTGTATTTTTGTGATTCAACAATGTGCTTATTATTGTAAATATGAATAACATTTTAATGTAATATTGTACCATGTGCCTCTATCATACAGTACATACAATGTGATGAAACTTTTAAATGTTAGAATGATATGATAGTAAAAAAGGATAACAGGATAGGAGCTGTTACCGACCTTAAGCGAGCTTTTCACCAGTCGTAAAGAATTTGCATTGGTGTAGATTTGATAGCAAATTCAGCTTAACGGAATGGGGGTTGACACAGTGTGCCACTCACTCACTCTGAATCTTGGCCTCGCAGCACTGCGGGCGAGCCACTGCCATGCTTCCCAAGGACATTAAATGGTGCAGTTTGATCACCACATAGTGAAGAGCAGTAAAGGATTGGCCGAGCTGCTATTGCACTTTTATCTTTGTCAAGTACCATCCCTCACAATCCAGCCACTGAGAAGGAAAAGACAGTTGTATTCACTGTTAAGTCCCAGCTCTCAGCTCGGGATGGCTGGGTTGGTGGGGCCAGACAGCCACGACAACGAGAGGAGCCACATTGAAAAACCCCCAGGCGCCGTCCCATAAGGATTCATTCTGCCCCTCAAACACTGACTGTCTGAACATGGGCGTGGCATGTGAGAAAGGGTGTTGCACCGTGCCTCAGGGACTTCAAATGTAAGCAAGACCAACAAAGTTGGTCATGAATTTAGATAGCAAGTGTACATAGAATTGAAAGAGAGAACATAGAAAAGAGAAATTATTATTTAGTAAGGAATTACATTTTTTTAGACAAATATCTCATTCTGTCTAGGAGTTAAGGATGTGTTCAACCTATCTTGATCAGTTCTCACAGACCAAGAAGCTTTTACTCACACAGGAGAGACAGATCTCCCAGAAACCTCATCTACCCTCCAGTACGGTCTCATTGTCCTGCACTGCTGGTAGGTGGGCTCTGGAACTGCCAATCTCCTGTAAAGAAAGCAGATTTTATCTCAGCCCTAGCTACCCATTACTCTTTTGACTTTCTGGCACAAACAGAGACCTAGATATCTCCTCAGAACTCGGCTACATCAGCTGTATCCTCTGCCTATGTATTCTCTCACTCTCCACGAGAAACTGGCAGAGGTGGTGGTACGGGTCTGCTGTTGTCTAAGAGATGGTCCTTCTCGCCTATTGATCTGTCTCATCAGAGCTTTTCATCACTTGAATTTCATGCAGTTAAGGTAACCTCTCCAATTAACCTCCACATCTACCGTCCACCTGGCTCTCTAGGAAACTTTCTGGATGAAATGGACATGCTTCTTAGTCTTTTTCCTTCTGCTAACACTCCTCTAACTGTTCTAGGAGACTTCAACCTCCCCTCTGACAAACTCCAATCCTCTTTCCTTCTCCCTCTCCTTAACTCTTTCTCTTTAGCTCTAAACAGTTGCCCTCCCACACAAAAGGCAGGGAATTCTCTTGATCTCGTTTTTTGCCGCCCTTCCCCAGTCACAGATCTCACTACTATTCCCCTTCATAAATCTGATCATTACCTAGTATCCTTCACCAAAACACTTCCTATTCTGTGTAAAGCTAACCACCAAAATTTCTCTCTTACCCGCAGAAACCTTCACTCTGTCTCCCCTTCCTCTGTGTCTTCATGCACCCTATCATTCCTCCCAGACCCAGACTCCTTCTCCTCTCTACCACTAGAGACTGCGACTGAAACTTTCCTCTCTTCTCTCTCCTCATCCATAGAGCTCCTTTTCCCCCTTTCATCTACACCAAGGAAGACGTCTTGTCCTGCTCCTTGGCTATCTGATGTACTGCACAACAACAGAAGAGAATTAAGAACTGCAGAGAGAAGATGGAAGAAATCGCAGCTTGATGCCAATCTTGTCTCTTATCAGACTATTCTCTCCAAATTCTCATGAGACGTGACTTCTGCCAAAACTGCATTCTATAGAGAAAAGCTGGAAGCCTCTGCACATGATCCTGGCAAACTCCATAACATCTTCTCCTCACTACTCAACCCACCGACTCCTCCTGCCCATTCCTCTCTGACTGCTGATGATTTTGCCACATTCTATGATGGGAAAATTGCAGCAATCCACCAGTCCTTCGTTCCCAACCAAACTACTACAGCAGAACCTCAGGAACTTCCCTTCACTCCCTTAGCAGAATTCTCCAACCTGTCATCTGATGAGATTCAGCAGATCATCTCGTCATCTAACCCCACCACCTGTTCTTTAGACCCAATCCCCTCCACAATGCTCCAGGCCATCTCACGAGACCTCCTTCCCTTCACCACAACCATCATCAACCATTCCATATCATCTGGTCATGTTCCTGCTGCTTTTAAGAAATCAAGGGTTATTCCCAACCTCAAGAAACCCTGCCTGAACCCATCAGAAGTTAACAAAATTCTTGAAAGGGCTGTTTATAACCAAATGTCTCTTTATCTCTCACAGAACAACCTTAATGATCCCAACAAATCTGGATTCAAAGTGGCACATTCCACAGAGACTGCCCTTCTGTCAGTCACTGAGAAGCTCCATGCTGCTAGATCTGCTAAACTGTCATCTGTCCTGATCCTCCTGGACCTGCCAGTGTTAGGAACCTCCACTAGAAGTCACTGTTCATGTCTGTCTGTCTGTGTAGTTCTTGTTGGATGACTCAGTTTCCCAGAAGGCACCTCAGTCATGTGATGAGTGCTCACATGAACTGAGGTGGCTCATTAAAACCTCTATAAATAGCAGTTTGTTCTGGGAAACTGGGTCTAGCATTGTTTGGTCTGTTTGTTGGTTGGTTGGTTGGTTGGTTGGTTGGTGTTTGTTTGTTTGTATTACTGTCATGTGGGCATTCCTTTTTGTTGGTTTATGTTTTGTAACCTTTGTTTTCAGAGGGCTCTTGTTTTGTTTTCTGTATGTTCCTTGTTCTGATGGATTCATGGAGCTGCCTTGTTCAGTGTTTAGTTAGCCTGTGTCTCCTCCTGTGTAAGTACTGTTTTGTCTTCTGGTTTATTCCCTTGTATGTGTAGCCACATGAGGGCTTAGCCATTAGCAGGGTTAGCCGCTAGTAGGCCTTGACGGCTAGTAGGGTTAGCCTCCAGTAGGCTAGCCTCTAGTGGGATTGACAGCTAGTGGTTCTGGTCACTAGTAGGTTAGCCGCTAGTTTGGTATAGCCCCATGTGTGCCCTGCCTATTGTCTTCCAGTCCCCTAGGTCAGTACTAACCCCATTAGCCACTAACCCAGTTAGGTCAGCATCCAGTGTCCCCAGTATTCCATGTAGCTACTAACCTCACTAACCCAGCCAGTCTAGTCCCTGAGACCCTGTCTCCTGTCTAGCCCTGTCCATTCCTGTCTCTCCAGTCCTCGCCCCATCTCAAGTTCCAGCCACGTCCTGTCCAGTCTTGTCTCTAGTTCCCCTATGTGTCTTTAGTTAGCTCCAGCTCCATGTTCCCTCATCCCTAGTTTTCTGTCGATTCCCTGTATCAGCTCCTAGTTCCCATGTCAGCTCCTGGTTCCCTGTGTTCAGTTCTTGTCCCTGTGTTTTTCCTGAGCCCTAGTTTTAGTTTGAGTTTGTTGTTTTGGTTCCTTTGCTTGTGTTTGTTTATTGTGTTTAAAATAAAAGACTATTTCTGTTTGCACACCCCTCTGCGTCCATGCCTGCCATATATGCCCACGGCAACTACATCAGCCGGTCTAGCACTACCACCAGCTAGACCATGACAGTCAGCTGCATTTGACACAGTTAACCATAAGATCCTATTCTCTATTCTCACAAGCCTTGGTATTTGTGGAACAGCGTGGCAATGGTTTGCTTCTTACCTAGAAGATAGGTCGTATGAGGTGACATGGAGGGGATCTACATCTGCCCCATGTAGACTCTCTACTGGTGTTCCGCAGGGCTCAGTACTTGGTCCTCTTCTGATCCAGAATGCAGCAGAACATCTCGTTTTCAACCTTCCCAAGTTCTCCCACTCCACGCCACTCCTCCGCTCCTTGCACTGGCTTCCTGTAGCTGCCCGCATCAAATTCAAAACACTGATGCTTGCCTACAAAGCGAAAAATGGCCCAGCACCCACTTACCTCCCTGCTGGAATCACACCACGCACTGCACCGCGGTCCCTCCGATCCTCCAGCACTGCTCGCCTCATCCCACCATCTCTCAGGGATCGAGGGCGGCATTCATCCAGACTCTTTTCTGTTCTGGCACCTAGGTGGTGGAATGAACTTCCTCTAGATGTCCGTACAGCAGAGACTTTGACTATCTTTAAACGGCGACTCTTTATTTATCTCTCCAGTACTTACAGGACTAAACCCCCAGGACTAAAGTTATTGACCTACTTAACCCAGTGTAAGTATCTATCCAGTAATGTAAACTTTAAAGCACTTTTTGTAAGTTGCTCTGGATAAGAGCGTCTGGCAAATGCCTAAATGTAAAATATTTAGAAAAAAATAACAGGCTTAGACTTGTTGTTATAAATCCCTCTTCCTGTGCACCAGACTCCTCCCTCCACTTCACCCTAATACCACTGAATATCGGATCCTTTCCTCAATGCATCACCCAAATCCATCACAGCTTCACACTTTAGCCAGCCAGCAGCAATGAGGTCATTAGTGGCACTTGTGTTCAGCTACATGTTTTTACATAAAGGTAAGATAAAGGATCTTATATAAATACCTGTGTGTGTGTGTGTACAAGTCAAGTAGAATTACCTTAATTAGTCTTTTGGTGTCAGTATTGCAAGTTTTACATATTTTCGATTTTGGCTTATAAGCCAACTGGTCACTTACAAAAATGTCTTCTTTAAAATATTTATAGGCTTGAGACAAATCATCTAAGCCTTGCCATTTTTAACCAAACTAAATTTTCCATCATTTGCAATTATCATCAAAGCATACATTTTTTTTTAAAAATCCTCTTAAGTAGTTTGCCCGAGTGGCATGGAATTCAATGAGGATAGTCTTTTGGCAAAAAAAAAAAATATATATATATCAAAATATAACATAAGCCATTTTACCAACATTGGTGCTCATATTCAGGAGTTCATTCCAAAAACTCCTGAGTTCATTAGCTTTCATTTCATCAACTTTTTGGGGCAGCTGTAACTTAAAATGCTCACGGATAGACACCAAAATATCTACCAAAAGTACCAGGCTATGAGGTTACAAAGCAGTTTGCCAAAAAGTGCTAAAATAGAGAGCCAATTTACTCTTTGATCATAAATGCTATCAGCTAGAATAAATTTTCCCTAAAAATTAAGAGCCACCACATCTGCTGATGTCATTAGTTGATGCAAAATAAGAAATGGCATATTATGGGGGAAAAGGCATACTTTCTTTTAACTTCTGTAGTATAAATCACAGGTACTTTGACATATCAACTGTTAAATATTTTGTTTAATATTTTTTGTTTAATAATCTTTTATTAATATTTTTCGCTAACATACATCAAATCACATTTAGCGTGTGGGCTGAAGTGGAAATAGGGCATGCATTATGTGAATTCAAAGCAAGACTTTTACAAAACTTAGTGTACTTAATTGGAAGGATATTGTAAAGTCATGTCATGAATTAGGCTAGTGAACCTAGTCCACTTAAAGTGTTTGTCTGATATTGTCAGATATTGTCATTAAGAATTTTTTTCAATAAAAAAACAATTAGACAATTGCACAAGTTTTCCATCAGCATAATTAAACCGAAGTCTGAACCTTTCACTTTCTCTTCTTTTTTTCTGTCGAATTTTTCTTTCCCTTGAAGCAAGAGCATCAAACTGGATCTAGAAAGGAACATGTGGGTGCAGGCTTTAATTCAAACCAAGCTGAAGCAACGCCTTTTCAAGTAGTCATTCTTGGATTTAATGGCCTATCCAGTGTAGATACTACTTAGTTACAACCTAGACTTAGTCTGGCCTTTGTGGATTCAGTTGGACACCCCTGCCCTAAAACCTAATTCTTTCTTTCTTTCCGTTAAAGAAAAAACGGAAAAACTTTCTCTTTAAAAACTTTCTTCAAAATATATAAATATATAAGTTTTCAATGTATATTGATTAAAATAAAATCATTGGGGAAGATCAATAAGTTCATGTTACGATTACAAGCAATTCGTAAATATTTTACATTTAAAATACAAAGCTGGTCTGTTTTCAATTCACTTACATGGAAGACTTTTACTTTCACTTTTACTTTTTACTACAGAGAGCCACTAGAGGGTGTCAGTGACAGTTTTGGTTTAATTTTCCCATCTGGGTTAGGAAATTGAAAGCGGCTGACATTTCCCGCCATACTAATGTTTGATAAAAAACAAACAAATAAATAAATAAAAACTTACTATGACAGTAGCTAATCAGTCCCTCCTGTTTTAATTAAGCTGTACTGATAAAAAGAGTGGAACAGAAGAGTGCATATAGATTACCTGCTGGGTATACGGTATTTACACTAGGTGTATTAAATTCAGTATTTCTAATTAAATAACTTTTTCCCCTTGACACCATAAAAACAATATACATGCAAAACATTAAAAAAAAAAAAACATTATTACTTATCTTGATGAATAGTAATGTATTTGCCACTTGTTGGTCATAAATTCTATATACGTAATTAGTCATTTATTATACAGATAAAACCTATATAGAGAATGTACTTCAGTCAAAAATGTATGAAAATTTTATCTGACCTGCTTCCAGCTGATAATCAACTGGTCAAGCTGGTAGATCATCGTTGCAATATTTTGTTAAATGGAGACATGAATCTAAGAAACTGAATTTATTTGAATGATCAATTAATCATGAGTACACGCAGGTAGTACAACTGCAAATACATGTGTAAATATACATTTTAATGATCATTTAAATTGGAAAATGCTGCTATGAATCATTGGTTTGATTGGATAAAAAGTACTGTGTGTGTGTGTGTGTGTGTGTGAGAGAGAGAGAGAGAGAGAATTACAGGATTATTATTGTCATCTTTATGTTAGTGACACATGTCAGATAAAATCTGAAATAAAATAGAATATATTCTTTGTTGAGTTATTTTCTTGTTTTATTTCTTTCATTAGCTGAACCCCTGAGATGTTACACTTGTGATCCCACTAATTGTGTCGGATATAGAACGCAGACCTGTTCTGAATTTTCTGATTTCTGCCTCAATGTAACAGGTAAATAATACAAATCCATGCAATTTCAAAAAGATTCCCAGTAACACTGTGCATTATGGATTATTAATATCTATTACCTGTGCAAAAGCCAATCACACACTATTAAAGAAACCATTAAAAACAAATCAATAAACATTATACTCTATTACCAGGTCTACACACATGTGATGTTTCTTTATGTGATACATGTCTCTTTTTGGTTAATAATCTTTTCGGCTAGACTCTATGAAAAACTCTTAATTATTAACAGCAGTTAAGATAAAAAAGAATAAAACAAATATATATTTTTCTCTTTTTCTTTCTCCTAGGTACTGTATCGGGCCAAAAGTTTGTTTTGAAAACCTGTGCACCGCAGCAGATGTGTAATATGGCTCTTCCATTCTTCTTGGGAGTCACAATTCAGTCTGGGACGTGCTGTCAGACGGACCTGTGTAACAGTGCTGAGAGATTCACACTAAGCTTTCTCCTCATGTCTGTCCCCGTGCTGTCCTTCTTCCTCTTTCCCTGAAAAAAAAATGCCTTCAAGCTTTATCTAGTTCAGACCTGACTGCAATGAAAAATACTCTTCTTGGCTCTCCTTTTTCATGGGGTTGGGGGATGGTGGTGGGGACCTCTCATTAATATATACACTGTTCATATTGATCTAATGTAATAATCTAGTGTAAATTCTGCTGGGGGAGTGTGGCAATATCATACATACTAGCAGCTATTGGAAAATATCAGTAACTGGAAATCAGCAAATCTGATTTTTCTTATTCACACTAGCTCAGAAGCCTGAAAAATGAATAATGAATAATTGAACGATTAAATAATTGAATAATAAATAAATGAATAAGACTCTTTTAATGAATGAGACTGTTTGAGCTGTTTGAGTGTGTGGTTTGTGGGTGGGTGTGTGCTTGCGGATTCTCTGAAAAGCACCTACAACACCTGCTTGTTCCATAACCAAGTACATTTGCTCATTTGACAAATAAGCTGAAGGGTTTTGTTCAGCGACTCAGAGCAGTTTGGTGGTGGAGTTTAAAATGACATTCCTATTTTGTGATTCCAAATCGTAACCTCAACTGTAGCATGTTCTGATTTTACTTACTGTAAATACTGTATGTGCCTATTAATTTCATAGTAATTTACTAACTAGAGTTAAGAGTCTCCACTTAAAGTAAATGGACACCAGGGCATCACCTGCTCAAGTTCTTGGTAACTCTTAGACATCTGTAGGTGTTTCGGAGGCCCTGAAGAAGTTCTGACATGTACTGACGTTTGTACAAAGCAGCATGAATGTACAAATTTGTATTTTGGAGTAAATGACAGTTAAGTGTGGTTATTGAAAACAACAAACAATGAGTGACTGAAATGAGAGAAAGAAGACAAAGACCCACATAATGAGCTGCATAATGAGCCTTTAAGTCAGGTATGTGACAGGGTGTTAGGAACCACCACTAGAGCGCTGTTTGTTTTTGTATGTTTTGTAGTTTTTGTTGGTCGACTCAGTTTCCCAGAAGGCACGTTGGTCAGGTGAAGAGGACTCACCTGAGCCGAGGTGGCTCATTAGACATCTTATAAATAGAAGTTTGTTCTGGGAAACTGGGTGAAGCATTATCTTTGTGAAGTGGGCATTCCTTTTGATTGGTTTAGTTTCTTTAAGTTTATATTTTGGTTTATGTTTTGTAAGTACAATTGCAAGTAAATTACAAACTGCATGTAATGTAAAATATGAATAAAACAGTATTAGACACATACATATGATATGGGTGTATATACCATGAAAAAGCTATTTACACATGAGTGCTCAAATGTAAAGCAAACGCAATTATTAATTTACTGTGTATATTTAACTTCATTCAGCCGTTTAAGTTACATGAAACAATAACTTGCTCTTCGAATTTAAAGATGCACACGCGTGTGCAAAAAGACGAAATAAAACAAAGAATACAAAAGTGTATAGTTTTTATTAAAGTTAGCCTAAAACAATATTGTCTCCAATGCTGAAGCAAACATTAATTTGTTTTTGTTTTAGTCTTCTCGCTGAGTACAGCGCGCTCCGAGGTGAACATGTAACAAACACGCTACTATTATTGAAAACAATAACCTGCTGTTATCAGAAATCAGGGTAAGGTAAGGACCACCAGAGGCAACATGTATTCATTCAAGTGTATGTACATTTAATTATTGTGCCATTCTCATTCACACGCCGGCCATGCACACCACATTCACGCACCCTATAAACTATTAAGACCTAGAGTCCTCTCTCGCTCCCACACAAGTCCATAAACAAAAATAAACAAAACCGGAGAGCGTCCCGCTCCACGCCCGATGTCCTCTGCGAGCGACGTCTCCTTAAATGGCGACGCGGTGGTCACCGACGAACCGGTCCCGCGCGCACACTGCCGCTGGTGTAGTTATCCCCGGAGGAACAGCTGTCACACACGTCAACTCACGGGGAACACACTCACAACACCAGACAAAATACAAGCAAAGAAAAAAACCCTCATGCGCATTGGATAGGCATATCCCGCATTTCGCGTGTTTACAAGTCATTTATTTTTAGCCTTAGCATTAGCTTCTTAGCTCTGGCTGTGTAATGGCTGCTGTTACCTAGCCCAGCCTTTCTTCTTCTTTTATTGATTTAATGTACACGGTTCCCACAGCGCCCCCGCTGGTCGGGAGCCCGTAACTAGGCAACCACCTGTTACACCCCCTCCCCCTCGGAAGAAGGCGTGACTTCGCCGAAAAAGGGCTTTAAGTTCACTACATGGACCGTGAATGTACCAGCTTGATTAACCAGTTGCACCTGATAGTTGACCTTATTAAGAACCTTGATTATTTTAGCCGGTCCCTTCCATTTGGAGCTAGTTTGGCCATGTGTGAGTCCTCCGCCCGAGACTGAGGAAAAGCACAAACCCACACATGGTCGCCCACACTGTATGTGACAGCTCGTCGCCTAAGGTTGGAGTATTTCCCCTGGCGTTCCTGGGCATGGGCCACGTTGCTCCGTACAACCTGGAACAGAGCTTCCTGACGCTCCACTGTGGAATAGGCAGGATGATCAGGTGAGGTGGTGCGATGCAGCATTCTCTCCAGTGGTCCCTTTAGCTTGCGTCCCAGTGCTATTTCTGCCGGGGTGAAACCAGTGCTTTCCTGCCAGGCTGTGTTGATAGCAAATCGGAACTCAGGAAGCCATTGGTCCCACTGCTTGTGGTTTTCTTTGACGAATGCTGTGATCATGAATTTTAATGTCCGGTTCGTTCGTTCTGTGATGTTGGTCTGGGGATGGTATGCGGTGGTGAGCTTCTGGGTGATGCCCCATTGCCGACAGATGGAGTTGAGTAGCTGGGACGTGAACTGCGGACCCCAATCCGAAACCAGGTAAGCTGGAGTGCCCCACCGTGTGAAAATTTCCCTAGTTAAAATGTTGGCTATGTTGTGAGCCTTTGCTGTCCTTAAAGGAAACATCTCGACCCACTTGCTGCAGTAATCCACGACCACCAGTAGATGTTCGTTGAGCCGGGATGAACGTGGAAAAGGACCCATGAGGTCCACCCCCAACATAAAACCAGGTTCTACCACAGGTGTGCTTTGTAGTAATCCTGCCAGATTACTAATGCAAGGTTTGTATTTTGACAGGTAACACAGTTCTTACAATATTCCCAGACATTTTGGTGTATCTCTGGCCAGTAGGCGACCTCCAGCAGCCTAAAGCAGGGTCTTCATCCACTCCAGATGACCGCTGAGAGGGTTGTCGTGGGCATACTGCAGATATTGAGGTCGCAAAGATGTTGGGATGACCAGCTGGAGGAGACTACACCCGTCTTGTTTGGGGATCTGACGATAGAGAAATTGATTTATTACGCAGTAATGTATGAAGCGTCTCATCCGCCTTCTGGGCCTTCTCCAGCTCCTCCCAGTCACAGGGCAAACCCCACTGCAGATCGTTGCCTCGATGTACTGCCAGATGGGCGTTCGTGGTTTCCCCCTCCCAGCGCCGTGACAGGGAATCAGGAACGATGTTGCATTGCCCCTTACAGTACTGAACTACGAACTCAAATGCCTGCAGCCTGAGTACCCAGCGGGTTAGACGTGAGGAGAGGTTCGGCTGATTAAAAACCCAGGTTAAAGCAGCATGGTCTGTGATGATGGTAAAAGCTTTGCCTTCCAGATACTGACGCCATTTCTCCATAGCCCACACCACAGCCAGACATTCTTTCTCTGATGCTGAATACCTGCTTTCCGCACCATGTAGCAGCCGGGAGGCGTAGGCGATCACGTGTTCCCCATCTTCGTGATCTTGGGTGAGTACTGCACCCAGGCCGATGTTGCTGGCGTCTGTCTGCACCTTGAAGGGGCAGCTAAAGTCTGGAGCTGTTAAAACTGGTGTATCTTGAAGAGCTGTTCTCAGATCCTCAAAGGCTGACTGGCATTCAGAAGTCCATACCCACTTGGCTCCTTTCTTCTTCAGAGCGTGTAAAGGAGCAGCACGCTCTGAGAAGTGGGGGATGAAACGGTGGTACCAACCAGCCAAACCTAGGAAGCGCTGTAAGTCTTTCAGGTTGCAGGGAACGGGGTAAGTTTGTATGGCTGCCACCTTGGCTTCTTCAGTTTGTATGCCTTCAGCAGATATAATGTGTCCCAGAAAGGAGAGGGATGTTTGACAAAGGTTGCACTTTTTTAGGTTGAGTGTGAGACCAGCAGCTTCAAGGAGTGTAAATATTTGCCGGAGGTGGTTAAGGTGAGAAGTGGTGTCCTTTGAGTAAACGACGATGTCGTCAATGTAAACAAAGCAATACTTTCCTATGGTTTCTGCCAAAACTGAAGTCATAAGTCTCTGAAAAGTAGCTCCTGCATTTTTCAGGCCAAAGGGAAGATGGAGGAACTCATATTGGTTGTTCTTTGTGACGAACACTGTTTTAGGAATGCTGTCAGGATGCATCTCCACCTGCCAATACCAACTACGCAGGTCTAAGTAGCTGAACACGGCAGCCCCGTAGAGTGACTCCAAGATTTCGTGGACCTGGGGCATAGGGAATCCACACAAAAACGGAAAGTCCACACAAAAACGGGTCCCACCATCTTTTTTTCCCACCAGCACGACCGGGGCGGCCCATGGCAAGGTGGATGGTCTAATGATGCCGGCTTCCAGCATCTTGGCGACCTCTTCCTCCACAATTTGCTGTTTGTGGACAGGGATAGGATAAGCCTTTTTCCTGACTGGTCTTTCGTCGGTGGTGTAAATGTGGTGGGTTATTGCCTTAGTGTGGCCAATTCGGTCAATGCATACTGTCGGCCACTCTAACAACAGCTCCTGCAACTGATGCTTGTGTTCCTCTGACAGGGAGGCGTTGCTGACCAAACTGGAGATGGTGGATTTGGAGGTATCAGACACAAGGGGTAATGGATTGGCCACATACAGGGAGACTTGCTTTACAGGTGGTTTGATAGTAGGAGGCTGTGAGTGGCTACTGGGAGAGGGAGGATGAGGAGTGGCGGTAGCGACCGCTTGCGCACTCAACAAGGCTTTCAACTGTGAGTCTCGTCTCTTCATGCACTCCACCATGGAGCGGCCTACATTGTTCAATTGCTCCTCACACTGCCTCTTCACTGTCTGACACAATTGTTGCATCTCCTCCTGAGCATTCTCTAGTTTATATTGGTAGGCTAATGCCTCTGTGTTGTGGATGCATTGCAGCTCACCCACCTGATCCGACAGCTCATCCATTCGCCGGGTGAGATTGTCTCCCAGCGCCTGCAGAGCTGTTTCTAGCTGGCCGAGGCGGGCTGCTAGCACCATGGAAATGAGGCTTGGGTCATCTTCAGTGTCGACGGGAGGGGAGGTGGAGGCAGCTGTTCATCAGTGAACGGTTGCTCTACCCCATCGTCACCTTGTGGGCCTTCATATTGCATGAGCTTATGATGCGTCACGAAAGGGCCTGCAGTGAAGACGTGTGCTCCCTTCCCTTCCTCAGTTCGTGTATCGGACTCGGCCCTAACTTGCCCCAATTTACCTTTAATAAACAGAGTGATTAACCAAACCTTTGAGTGTGTGTATTGCGGAGTGTAAGATGGTATAAGAGAATGGCTAGGTAGGTAACAGCTAACAACAATAGCATCAATGTAACACACAATGTATGAAATCACTATATAAACTCTGATGGCCCCACATTGGGCGCCACTGTAACAAAC